>CAAKHD010006516.1:92467-152173 GCA_901007705.1 Fistularia tabacaria
CCCTGCGCCGCCGGGGGGACGCGGGGCGGAGGGGTTAGGGGTGTTTGTGGAAGACAGATGTTTTGTTTGATTTGTGCCCCAGCGCGTTCTCACCCCCCCCCCCCACCCCCACATACACACACACACACACACACACACACACACACACACACCATACACTCACAATATAGACACCATACACACACACACACTCCATACACACACACTATACACATAAACACACTATCCAAAATATACACACACACTATACACACACACACACACACACACACACACACACACACACACACACACACACACACACACACACACACACACACACACACACACACACACATACAACTGAACACGATGCATGACGGTGAGAATGTGTGTGTATGTTTGTGTCTGCTTAACATACTTTTGAACAGTTTCAGATTCCACCATGAACTTGTCTCAGCTTAGAGCTGGCCCGGAACATACTATACTAACACAGTGTCATATTAAGATAATCTCATATCATCGCTGAGTTGATTATGGAATTAAGCTTGTTTAATCTCTGACATAATTGGCCTGTTCAGCCAGTTGTTCCTATCAGTTGCGAAACACACAAATCATTCTCTGAACCTTGAACATATATGCCTATACAGCTATAACAGCCCGCACCCCATTAAAAATAATTAAAAATCCCTCACTGTCCCCATACTGACCATGTTCTCAGATTGTATATCGCATGATTGACTTGTGTCAAATCAGACTGTTTTATGATTTAGTATGGCATATAGTGACAGTCCAAAATCAGATCTGATGGGGTTGACATTGTCCATACTTATCAAGGACTCGTAGGGCAAATGGAAACCAGAGTTGTCCCACTTCAACTGATTGTGTAAATGTGCAAAAAAAAACGAACATTTTTATAACCTAAAACATAAACAGATTGTTGCTGGGTTTCTCATTTATTTCAATAACCAAAGGAGAAACTTTGATTGATTTTCTCCTTTATGAGAGATTCAACAAAGGGAAAACTGACACTTCAAAAATAAATGAAAAAAATGCTTCTCTGCGCGAATGTTTTGTTTTTCTTCTTTTTTACTACTTGTTATACAATAAAAGTAAGAACAACAAAATAAGACACTTGATGATCAATTAAGTCGTTTGTAAAAATGGATGTGTGCCAGGCAATGTGCGAATAGCTTCATGATTATAGGGAGGGAAACCTCAGTAAGGTGTGCAAACCACAACCCCATGAACCATTCTGCACATAACTTCAACTTCAGACATTTGAGGGAAAAAGGAAAGCAAAGGACAGCTGAGTAGGTAAAACAATGTCCTTTCTTCCATAATATTTTGCTTAGAGTATTAGCACTGCTTTGCAGACTGAGATGGTTCGGTCATGTAAAGAGGAGGGATGGAGACTATATTGGTAGATGGATGCTGGAATTGAGGATGCCAGGCAGGAGGTCTCGAGGAAGACCGAAGAGACGATTCATGGATGTAGTGAGAGAGGATATGAAGTTGGTTGGCGTGAGAGAGGAGGATACAGAGAATAGGGGTAGTTGGAGAGGGTTCATTCGCTGTGGCGACCCCTGAAGGGAAAAGCCCAGAGGAGAAGAAGAAGCAGCACTGCTCTGAAAGCTCAATGAGACGCAAATTAAGAAACACATTCGAATTAAGAAAAGGACAGCAACTGCATCGCCGCTGTGGCTTATAGGACATTATTTTAATTTATTTTATTTTATTTTATTTTCATTTGCAATTCATTAAGTTAGATGTTGCATATTTTTCCAGTTGTTGATGAAATTTGACACTGCAGTAAATACAGCATTCTCTTTATCCGGATCCAATTCAGCCCCATCAGCCATATCAAGAAGAATAATATGTTCTCTCATCCAGTGGGTTAAGGTATAAAGCTATAGTTCTAAGAAATATTAAGTCTGGTGAAAAAATTACCAAACAAAAATATAATTAGCTCCCATTAAAAAACATCAATTCAACTTTCTGCAGAAATAGACACACATTTACCAATTGTATAGTGGTAAATGTGTAAAAATTTAGTCCAAAAGGAATCAAATCGAGTAACAAACCTGAGTCAGTTGTACATTGTATTATATTATATATCAATAAACCGGTTTGTTACCTGCAGATCCAGCAGAAACAAATGCATCTAAAAATGTAGTCTCATGGACCCGTGCCGTGCTTCAATCAGGCAAAAGCCCATTCAGTGTTCACTTGGGTTTCATGTTATTTCCTGTCACTCTCCCCCCTCACTCACTTCACCACCTCCATTAATCGGGCTCCTTTTTCCACATTTTTTTTCTTATCCTGACATATTCACAAGCCATAACTATTAGTGAGGGGAAAAATCAATTTCCACTTAAATGTAAGCAATAATGTTAACTATTTCCATTTATAACTAAAGCATAGTCACAGTATTAAACATATATTATATCTTATATTTTTTTGCAAGCGCTATTTTCAGCTTCTGGGAATGTTCAGCTCATGAAACTAAGTAATTTGTACAAAGCGTCATCTAATGATCTCCGATGTGTCTTACATATCACTTCACACATTCACGGAAAGAAGTTAATGACGTGTTTTTTTATCCCACTATGGGATTTCTAAAAAGGCAAGGAGAGAATTCAAAGCTGGAGTCCTTGCTCTGGCTGTTGTTGTTCACCAAGTCACACAGTTCCAATCACTAACCCAGCCACCGTGTGTGGTTTTGAAGCTGTAGGTACTGTGAAGTAGTTCTGATCTATCATCTTTAAAAAGCTGTGACAGGTTCTCACAACACACTACCCGTCTTCTGAAGCCTAAAGGGAATCAACAGCATTGTGACTGTCTAGGCTTACTTAAGCTTCCCTTTGTTTCTTTGCCAAAATTGGGCTCATAGAGTAGTCGCATGTTATTAAAGCCTATTCTCACGTTCTTGCCCTGTCATGAAGTGCTTCGATCAGAACTGCACACTGCAGACTGATTAAGGTATAAGAAAGAGAATCAGTTCACCTGACATTAGGGACTTGTTCAGTGCTGGCCACAGTAATAAGTGCCTCAACTCTCATGAGAGTCACTGTCAAATTTAACCTTTCATCTTATTGATTCTAATCAAACTAACCAATATTAATGACAAGTCACGGTGGGCGGTGGTTGGGGGGCACTCTATGTTCTGAGGTGTTTTCAGCTGATGTCAAGCAGGATATTGTGCTTTTGAAATGACAGTATCAGTCAGGGTCACTGGTCATTTCTTTAACTATAACATAGCGATTACACATTGATATTTTTCCAGTGTTTCATGGAAAAGCAAAGTCTCTCAACATTAATAATCTTCAAATATATGTTAAATTTGAGAGACAGGTTGGTATTTTTTATTTTCTTTTTTAAATACCTGGTGGTATTGGCCAGATTTTGGTATCGAACTCTCTGCCCGTTATACCTGCAAGGTCCAATGTATTCCAATAAACTCTTAAATCTTGAGGTGTCATGATGTGAAGCGAAATAGATAACATTACGAACGATGGCTACTAGCTGCCAATGGTTAATTTCTCAGCCCTCAGCCATATCGCACAACTATGAAGCAAAATGATTGATGTTAACCTAATGTGAAACATTGCAAAAATTTATTTTTTAATCTCCAAATCTGTCTATATGATATATAATGTTGTCACCAAGTCACATGCAAAATTATTGTATTAGTGTTGCATCGCTGTCCTAGGATGAAAACACAAACTAAGCATGCGGAACATAAAGATCTTGGATCACAACTATGTTTCGTTACTTTTAACAGCCTTTGCCCACTTGCTCTCGTCACATTCTCTTGAATCAATGTCTTCATCTTAAAAATGTTTTAACGCTCCTTCAGCTGGAGTGAACTTCTAAAATTAGCCACTTGAGGACTTTGTGAGTGAGTCAGCAGTGATGTTTACTTCAGGGACAGATATTACATCAAGTAAATTGTGATTCTCTTCTTCTCCCCTTCATTTACCGATTGATCAAGACTCCTCCTGCAACAAATGCTGAGCAGCTATAGCACAAGAATGGCAGCAACCCTATGTGGTTGCTAACAGATATGCAAATCTGGTGACGACAAAGAAAAATTGCTCATATCTTAGGCACTTAAAATGTGTGTTTGAAAGGACCGAGTAACAGTCATGAGCCAACTCGGCCACTAATATTTGTCTACTCTCAGGTCACAATGAAAGACAGGTCACAATCTTTAAATGAAGAATCATTAAAAAGTAAATAAACTCCTTATTACATGGTTCCCCCAGGGAAGCCTGAGACTGGCGCTGATCCACAAGCACACAGGTTTTTTGAAAATATAAGATCTCTAATCTGTGATTCAGGCAACTGAAAAATTCTAGTAATGGTCAAGATTAAAAACTTATTTAAACAGTTTCCTGTCTTCATGTTGAAACCTTGGACTTAGTAAGGTCCAGACCAGCTTTTGCAGAAAGTGTCATGAGATAACTCTGTTAGGATTTCAAGCTATAAGACTTAAACTTGACTGGACTTGACTCAGGACTTGTCATGTCAGAGCTGAACCTCACATATCTTTGTTTAGATGATTGATCAAGTACGTACAAAACATAATAACTGGTGAAATTGACTTTCCAAGAGAACGTATTTATGTTTATCAGTCTTTTACTGGGTAAATCTCAACCCATCTAATATGTGGTGCCTTTGGTTTCGGATAAGGCCAAGCACCTAATGCATGCAGGTTTTGCAGCCTCAGCAACGACAAGAAAAACATGAAATATGTATAATGACAAACAGCGACAGGCACCATCAATTGACTATAATGCGTGCACTGGATTCTGTTTGAGATGGCATGGAAAATGAGCAAAACAGCACATCAGTTGCACATTGAACACAATGATTGGGTGGAGTGGGGGGTATTTTTGACACCAAGAGATTATGTTCTTCTAACTTGAAGATCTTTGGATAAGGATCAGGCTGGGATCACATGCCAATCCACAGTCACAATGGTATTATTTATGAAAAAAGACAAAGCAATATGAATCTGACTGACAGCAGTTCATCTATTTGTTGCTGTGAAGCACATTCTCATAGCACATCCTCAAGCATATATTTCTTTAGACATACAAGGCCCAGAAATCCAGTTCCACATGAGACCTCCTCTTTGCAGATCGGCGAAAAATAAGAGGTACACGTGAGGATAAGATTGATGTAGAAAGGAACCATCTGCTGATCTGTACATCAGCAGACTGATGGGCACAGTTTTAACCTCTGTGTAGAGTAAATTCCAGTACAAGATTTGAACTCGCAGAAGTGAATCCTTCCACTTGGGATCAGATCACCTGTGAAGTCATCGGGTTTGAGTGTGGCCTTGGCCAACGCATGAAGCCTGGAGCTGGAGAATTCCCTAAATGCCTTGCTACCTCACCACTTTGTTCTCTGGAAGATTTGCAAATTTTGTGTGTGTCGAGAGGAGCCCCACAACCTCGCACCAGCAGCCTCTGTTACAACCCCCTTGCTCATTAGCCGACCTATAGCCGCCAAACCACAATTAGGCTTGTTGTTCAATCTCGAACCTGACTCTCCCACATTGGCTGTGCAGGGAGGAAGAGTCCCTGACTAATGATTGGTTAAAGAGACCTGACAGGATGTTCGAGCCACAGCTGTAATTGAACACAAGCTCTAACAAGCCTTTGAACAGGCAAGAGAAATATTTCATAGGCTTGATGCAATTTGGTGGATTGGGGTAATGAAAATAATGAATGTGATTCCCTCATATTTCTTACTTATATTTGATGTTTGTGTGTGTGGGTCCATGAAATAAAACAGATCAGACACCGTCAGGGATTTCTCTGAATATTTTGATCATTCTTCCCTTTTGGGATGGCAAAAGATGTTTACATATTAATTTGTTCTTTTTTCTCATCAGTTATAATAGCACAGATGTCTTTTAAAGAAAACAGCTAATATTGAAAACACTAGGATGCTGAATATCCCTCTTAATAAGGTGTTGTATGATTAATCTAGCAGATGAGCGGAATTGTGATGTTATTTCATAAAGCAAAATTGCCCTTTTGACTGGCCAATTGCAGGCTTGAATACCTCATGTGTTTTTCGAGCATACAGTCTCAAGTACCCCGGCAGTTCTCAAAAGATCAACAAAATCAGAACACCATCCAGCCATCCATCCATCTTCTGATGCTTATCCAAAGTCAGGTCGCGGGGGCAGCAGCCGGAGCAGGGAGGTCCAGACTTCCCTCTCCCCAGCCACATGGGTCAGCCCTTCTGGGGGGACCCCGAGACGTTCCCAGGCCAGTCGAGAGACATTGTCTCTCCAGCATGTTCTGGGTTTTCCCCGTGGCCTCCTCCCAGGTGGACATGCTCAGATTACGTCCCCCCCGGGAGGTGTCCAGGAGGCATCCTGACCAGATGCCCGAGCCACCTCATCAGACTCCTCTCTATGCAGAGGAGCAGTGACTCAACTCTGAGTTCCTCCCTGATGGCCAAACTTCTCACCAAATCTCTAAGGGACAGTCTGGCCATCCTGCAAAGAAAATTAATTTCTACTTGTATCTACGATCCTGTTCTTTCGGTCAGCCGACAGCTCATGATCATAGGTGAGGATAGGAATGTAGATCGACTGGTAATTTGAAAGCTCCGCCTTCTGGCTCAGCTCCCTCCTCACCACGACAGACCGGTACAGAGTCCACATCACTGCAGATGCTGCACGATCCACCTGTAGATCTCCCACTCCATCCTTCCCTCACTTGTGTACAAGACCCCGAGAGATACTTAAACTTCTCAACTTGGGGCAGAACTTTTCCGACCCGGAGTGGGCACTCCACCCGTTTCCAGTTGAGCACCATGGTCTCAGATTTGGAGGCGCTTATCCTCATTCCTGTCGCTTCACACTTGGCTGCGAACCGCTCCAGTGAGAGCAAGAGATCATGGCTTGACGGAGCCAACAGGACCACGTCATCTGCAAAAAGCAGAGACAGATCCCCTCGACGCCCTGGCTGCGCCTGGAAATTCTGTCCATAAAACTTATGAACAGAATCGGTGACAAAGGGCAGCCCATGCAGAGTCCAACTCTTACTGGAAACATGTCCGACTTACAACCGGCAATGTGGACCAAGCTCCGACTCCGGGCATACAGGAACCGAACAGCCCGTATTACAGGACTGCCGGTGGGACACAAAACACAGGTCTACATGTGCTGGACAAACTCCCATGCCCCCACGAAAACCCTACTGAGGGTATAGAGCTAGTCCACTGTTCCACGACCAGGAAGAAAACCACACTGCTCCTCCTGAATCCAAAGTTCAACGACCCAGCGGACCCTACCCTCCAGCACCGCTGAATAGACTTTGCCAGGGAGGCTGAGGAGTGTGATCCCTCTGTAGTTGGAGCACACCCTTCGATCTACCTTTTTAAAAAGGGGTGATCACCACCCCTGTCTGCCAGTTCAGCAGCACTGTCCCTGACGTCCACGCAATGGATGGAGGCCGCAACTCTGGACTGAACAAGAAGCGCGGAACATGGCCCATTCGGACTCAGTGTCCCCCACCTTCCTCGGGACGTGGTTGGAGCTCTGCCGGAGGTAGGTGTTAAAGCTCCTTCTGACAGGGGACTCTGGCAGATGTTCCAAGCAGACCATCACATTCCGTTTAGATCTACCAGGTCTGACCGGCATCCTCCCCCACGACCGGAGCCAACTCACAACCAGCTGGTGATCAATTGACAGCTCCGCCCCTTTCTTCACCCGAGTGTCCAGGACATGTGGTCGCAAGTCCGACGATTCGACCACAAAGTCGATCAAAGAACTGTAGCCGAAGGTGCGTTGGTGCCAAGTGCACATATGGACACCTTTATGCCGTAACATGGTGTTTGTTATGGACAATCCGTAACAAGCACAGAAGTCCAGTAAGAAAACACAGCTCGGGTTCAGATCAGGGGGACCGTTCCTCTCAATCACGCCCTTCCAAGTTACACTGTCGTTGCCCACGTTAGCGTTGAGTCCAACTCTATCTGGTCGAAACCTCGGAACCTCGCAGCCTTGCGCACCAGCTAAGGCTGCTTCCCTGCCAGAGAGGTGACATTCCATGTTCCAAGAGACAGCTTCTGCAGCCGAGGGTTGGACCGCCAAGGTCCCCCTCTCTGGCCACCAGCCAGCTCACACTGCACCCGACCCCCTTCCTGTGGGTGGTGAGCCCAGGGGAAGAGAGACCCCTGTCACCCCTTCGGGCTGGACCTGGCCGAGCCCAATGGGTGTAGGCCCAGCCACCAGGCGCTTGCCATCGAGCCCCACCCCTGGGCATGGCTCCAGGGGAGGGGGCCCGGTGACCTGAATCCAGCAGGGGAAAGTTATGGCCAAAATTGTTGTCCGACATGAGGGTCTTCTTAGCCAGGCTTTGTCTGGTCCTTCACCTGGGACCTGTTTGCTTTGGGTGACCTTCCAGGGGCATAAAACCTCCCGACAACATAGCTCCCAGGATCACTGGGACGCGCAAGCCTCTCCACCATGGTGAGGTGGCAGCTCAAGGAGGGGGGAAATCAGACCACAGTAAATGCAAATATTTAGTTAATCTAGCAAAGCCCTTGCCGTAATTTTGAAAAGCATTTCTTAATAATTTAGCTATATCATTTGCAGGGCACTGCAAATATGTTCTATGCAAAAAAAATGATCAGAAGTTGTAATGGAGCGAGGGGAAAGTTTTATACACTCGCTGTGGTCAAAATTGGGACAAGAAAAAGAAATTGGGCATCAAAGACTAACAGAGTCGCAAAGTCCAGTAATCAGGACATCTGCATTAGACAAATGTCATGAAGCGAGGAAATGAAAGGCTCGAATGATGAATTGGACCAAATTACACAGAAAAAAAAACAATCAAATATTAAAAGAGGGCACACCACGTTTCCCCTCTGACATCAAGGGTATACAGCAAATAATCACACGAGTGAAATGTTCGTCATTGCCCCAATTTAGTGTAAGAGTAATAAAAGACATGTCAGAGCTGAGACGAGAATTCTAGCCAGGCCTCTCATTACCCACAAGGGACAGAGAGACATTGGAACCTTGTTAGGACATGATTTAGGCAAATCAGGTCGTTATGATAATGGCGCTGCTCATAATAAGGCACTTTTGCTCTTGTTTGTTTTCATATTTTATAGCATATTTACCAAACATCCTCTGAGAAAAATTGTGAGCTTGTGATTGGCTCTTTCTTTGATTTTAATTCTCCTTGCAGAACACCCTTGATGTGCACACCAGGGCTAGATCAAGATGGGGTCTGAATTTTAGATTGCCTCATCTTTGCGGTCTATTTTATCGGGTTATTTCTTCCTTTGTATGGGGGTAGTCTGCAGAAGAAACCAGCAAGGACCCAAGTGCTCTAAAGTAGGTTAATGCCATAAAGTTAAAACCACTTTCTGAAAAGTGCAAATGGTTTGACACGGTGGCCGATGCATTTGGTGAATGTGTCTGTAAGTGTCAAATCTATGAAGGGCCGCATAAACAAAGAACAAAGACTGAGGCGTTACAGTACTGGAACTGCACAAGCTATCAACTACAAATCTCTCTTAAGATCTCTTTGTCTGGAGTAAAATATTTGGTAATGGGATTATAGTAAATGCATTCAAACATAAGTTCAGTCAGCCTTCTCATGTGGAATGGATTTTTTATGCAAGCCAGTAATATAACGATTTGTTTTTTGCCATCTAGGCTCAGACCTAGTCAATGTGCGCACCAAGCTCAGCACTGTAACTCGAGGAAGGCAGCTCTCAGAGCACAACGCATTCCAGCAATAGAAAATGCTTGAAAGCTGCAGCAACACAAGAGTGTCAATGTATTAAAGAAATGCTTCAGATTTCAAGAGCGCTTACTGCACACCAACACATTTCCAGACAGTTGGATACCAGACAATATCATAGATTTATTAAGGCACATAAAATAACTCATACATTTATATAGATGAGTTACTTTATTGTATTGCATGTATGATATCATATATTTATTGCAAAAACAGTCATAAATGGTTATATTTATATGGCACTTTTACACCTTGCATTGTTCAAAATGCGAGACACCAGATTGCATTCAACCTTTCACACATTGATGGCAGGAGAGGTACGATGCATGATCCTAATCAGAACATGGGTTGATATTCAGGACTTGGTCTCTTGCTAAAGGATGCTTTGACATGTTCCAGGGAGCCAGGAACTGAACCGCCACCCTTATGATTCGAGAGATGCTTACTTTACCAACTGAGCCAAAGCCACGGCTTTTCTCCTTTAATTTTTTTAATGAGGGTGCTAAATTCCCAAAATGAATTTATAAAATGGTGAAAAATGGCTGATCTCAGTCAGACAGATAATTAAATTTGGATGAAGAAGCCCCAAAAGTTGTCACCAGTAGTGAAGATGCAACTGTTCAGCACATGTCACATGACTCTTCAGACAGAAATATGATTCCAAGACATGGCTTTTCCACTGAGGTCTTGACAGGACAGTAACTTTTTGTCATGTAATTCAAACATTGAGGACACAGGTACTAAATGCGCACAGGAAGCAACACAGCTGTTATCAGTTCTATCTTTTTCATCGGGTGTGTGGAAATGTATCACAGTGAGTAGCTGAAGTACCATTCTCTGCTCTGCAGGTTTGTAACGACCATGGACTCGTCACAAACTACTAGAAAGATTTGATTTCAAAAGGTTGTCGATTAGCCTCATCCATCTGACAGATGTGTTAACAAATAATAAGTACCAAATGATGATTTAAGGTGCAGAGGCAAAAAATAGCAATAATTATATGTAGGTGTGTCACAGGATATCAGTTACACTCTCTGTCATTAAACCTGGAAAACCTGGCTATCCAACAAGCTGACCCTCTCCTCCTTGCATTAGTATTATTTCTTCTTACTGGTACTGATGATTGGAAAGTGTGAGATTTGGAATTGCCTAATTTTGAGACAAATCTCCTTCTGTATACTCAGGAAAGTAGCTTTTCGAGTTTTACCCCATTTCATGCAATCCATATAAAAACTTGGAGCCTGGAGGTTTATATATGTATATATTTGTGATAAGGAATGATGTCATGTTATAAATTTTGATGCGAAGAACATGGAAATGGGGGTTAGTTATACAAACCCCAATTCCAATGAAGTTGGGACGTTGTGTAAAATGTAAATAAAAACAGAATACAATGATTTGCAAATCAATTTCAGCCAATATTCTGTTGAATGCACTAGAAAGACAAGATATTTAATGTTCAAGCTGATAAAAGTTATTGTTTTTTTTCAAATATTTACTCATTTGAATTTGATGTCTGCAAAACATTCCAAAAAATCTGGGACAGGGGCATTATTACCACTGTGTTCATCACCTTTCCTTTCAACAATACCTGATTAGCATTTTGGAACTGAGGAGAACTGTTTGAGCTTTGTAAGTAAAATTCTTTCCCATTCTTGCCTTATGTACAACCTCAGTTGCTCAACTGTCCAGGGTCTCCGTATTTTGCGCTTCACAATGCGCCAGACATTTTCGATCGGAAACAATTCTGGACTGCAAGCAGGCCAGTCAAGTACCCACACTCTTTTACCACGTCTGAGCCACACTGCTGTAATGCATGCTGAATGTGGCTTGGCATTGTTTTGCTGAAATAAGCAGGGATGTCTCTGAAACGGACGTTGCTTGGAAGGCAGCATATGTTCTTTCAAAACCTTCATGTATCTTTCAGCATTAATGGTGCCTTCACAGATGTGCAAGTTCCCCATGCCATAGGCACTAACACCCCCTACACCGCCACAGACGCTCGCTTTTGAACTTTGCGCTGATAAGAATCTGGATGGTCCTTTTCCTTTGCCCAGAGGACATGACGTCCGTTATTTCCAAAAACAATTTGAAATGTAGACTCATTAGAACACAGCACACTATAACAGCTTCGCATTAGTCCATTTCAGCTCAGGCCCGTTTTTGGGTGTTGTTGATGTATGGCTTTCGCTTTGCATGGTACAGTTTTAACTTGCATTTGTAGATGCAGTGCCGAACTGTATTAACTGACCATGGTTTTCTGAAGTGTTCCAGAGCAATATCCTTTACACAAAGATGCCGCTTTTTAATGTCGAACCTTCTGAGGGATCGAAGGTCACAGGTTTCGGCCTGCAGTTCAACTGTTTTTTTTAGGAGAATGTACCCTGATCTTTTGAGTCGTTCTTACACTTTAGATTATCCTAGGCAGCAAATTCAATCCAAGTGCAGAGGTGCAGTGATAAGTACTTCCTCACAAGGGGGTCCCTGGTTTGAACACGGGGGCCTTTCTGTGTGGGTTTCCTTCAGGTTCTCAGGTTTCCTCCCAAAAATATGCACTAGGTTCATTTGAGATCCGAAACTACCCAGACCTGTGAGTGAGAGAGTGAATGGTTGTATGTCTTCAAGTGACGTATGAATGAAAGAGTGAATGGTCGTATGTCTCTATACGTGGCTCTGTGATCGACTGCCGACTGGTTCAGGGTAAACCACACTCTTGCCTAATGACAGCTGGGATAGGCTCCAGCCACGAGAACCCCGAGTGCAAGATAAGCAGGGCACATAATGAAATAGATAAATAAATATAGAAAATAGAATACATAGAGGATTTCCTTATTCAATAAGGTTTACCATGTTATGCTTTTGTATACAGTTTTTATGCTCCCGAGGCCATTAAACCATGTGATTATGTTTGTTGCCCTCAATAGTCAGGCATTTAATATGAGTTTGCCCAGAACAGCAGGGACAGACTGCAGCTTCTTTTTTAAAAGGAAACAGGGAGAGGGCAGAGAATTAATTTGACAGTGAATAAATGACAGTCAATTCTGTCCTTTGGTGCTTTATTCTCCTCTCCATCCCAAGTCACTCTTCTTTCTAATTGCATGGTGGACATCTCTGTGCACATTGGGGAATTTCAGCAGTGATCTGGCACAGATTAACAGTCCCGCCATGCTTTGTTGCTGCATTATTTGCATGATAATTAGTTGGTGGCAGAGTGTGTATTCTAATTTATTTATTATTTCACAAATATAGGTACAGAGGGAGAGGGAAAGAGTGAGCCACAGAAAGAGAGGGAGTTGGGAATAGAACAATGTGCATTAATTAAAGTGATTAAAGGATTGACTGAACTTTGCCTTGATGTGTTTATTCAATTAATAAGCAAAGTGACAGATGACTGTTTGACTTTTATAGCAATTAATTGTACATTTTTTGTTCATTTAGGCTTGTTCATCTTACAAACCCTCTCTTAAGAAACACTTCAACCTTATTAAAATTTTCAGAGGCCCGCCTGTGTTTTATTCAAAAAATGTATCTGACTAAAAATCTGTTGAGATCTTCATAAGGTGCCAAGTTTTATTTAAAATCCAACAAGTAAATCCAGGGCTTTGGAGCCCACAAAACCTTATGTCATAGATTTGTACGATTTTTGCATTGACCTACATATCCAATAAACATAAACAGGTTTTAGCCCAAGGACTTCAATTCATTATTACGTGTTTTGTCTCAAAGACAAAGAACTGTAGATTTGTAAAATATAACAATTAGATTCCATATTCTAAAAGCAAAATCCCTATGCTTTCTTTTTCAACCTCCTGCTTAGATATAATGGAGACTTTGTATCACTTACAAAATCAGGTAATTCAACCTCAATCAGCAACCAACCTCAGAATGCATCCAATCCCTATCTGGCAGGGTGCAGCATGTCTTCATGACAAGAGTAGCTTTCTTTATGTGTAATTCATTTTTTGATAAAAAAAAAAAGAAAAAAAAATCAATATTTGTACAGTGCTTGTTCTCAAAAATACACTGATGAACTGTCCTGTAATTAATTTGCATATTCAACTTCTGTTGACTATGAGGTCATTGTCAACAGAAGTTGAATTATAAGAATTTTGAATCATTTTACGTTGATTGAGATGTGTTGCCAGGTAAAGCGCAGTGCAGTAATCTAGTATTAAGAAGATGAATGCATGTTTTGCCCATTGCATAATGTACACTTTGCATTACCTGGGAGAAACAATCGACCAACATTTCAAACACATTTAAGTTCTTTGTGTCAAGAATTTTGACTGGACAATAGAGCTGATTGATTTGTCACAGTATCATACTGTGGTGGTGTATGGAAATAGGATGCATTTATGTATGTATGCATACACACATATACACCTAAATTACTGTATACGCATGCATACTGAATATAAAATGCATTTATCATTATTATGGAAACTGTAGTTGATTTGACCAAGTGATTGCAAACAGAAAATAGCTGGGGGCAAAGGCTGGATCTCTATGGAATTTAGTATTGTAGCTTTAATAGGACTGAATAACAGCTTTCAAGAAAATCCAATTATATAACCCCTTCAAAAAATCCTGAGATGACGGGATATTTTTTTGTACCATTCTAAATTAAATTATTCGGTTCAACAATGTCATAAGCTGTAAGCATATCAAACAAAGATCATTTAGAGTGTTCACTTTAGATGGTAGAAAAAATAATGAAGTCCAGGAAGGGCCATGATCACAATACACAGTGAGCTAAATCAAAGCTAGAAGTTATTTGTCGCTTGCAAGTGAACAGTCCCATGTACATCAACCCCTCAATAAGTGAAAAAACAAACAAACAACAGAATAGTGTGTGTGCATGACGCACACCTCTGCGGAACAAATGTTCCACACAAGCTTGAGGTCTCCACTGTAATCCACTTATCAGAATAAGAACCAACAATTAGAAAAGGAATTGCATAAAACACAAACAGCCAGAGAAGTGAACATTTTAATTCAAAGTACCTATACTAATGATAACAAGACAGGATGTAACAGCTGGTGGAAATATTAACTTTGTTCAACTCAATGTCTTTGACAGTGGGAAGATAGAGCAGTTGGAGTTTAATACTTGCAAAATCAAAACACCTCTTGATTGTCTGACTCGATATCCACCTTATTTCCCATGCATTGTCCACAGGAACAAAAGGAACCATCTATTTCTCTGATAGAAGCCAATGGTTGGTAAGAGGTTTGATTTGAGAGATGAGGATGCTATTTGCCTAGAGAAAGCCCGAGGATGAGGGCTGATCGCACTGGCAATAGAATCGGGCTGTCAGCTGGCATCTAGCGATAATTGCTTCCCATGGCAGGACCCCGTCGGCCGGGGGAAGAGGAGCACAGTGTGGAGAGTCGATGCGGGAATCCATTTTCACCGCAGCCCAGTCATAATTGTTTCGCAAGCACGAGGATACTTGTTGCCAATCTGTGTGAGGGCCAAGATCTGATTGACACCCATTGACCAGAGAGACAAGGGGATGGGGGGATGGGGGAGAGGGCTTTGGAAGGCCTTGAATATCATTGTCACTCAAAGATTAGAAGTGGATGAGGTAGAAGGGGGTGTTGGGAAGATGTGGGAGATACCATGGAGGTGGAGAAAAAAATCCAATGTATTCTGGTAACTGTTCACTTTCACTCTCGATGTTTCCCCCCTTTTTTTGATCTGTTTAAAATTTAACTTACTCCCAGATGAGTGATCATTTACACAAGTCGATAAAACAGAAACTGGCAACAAATGTAATGGTTTATTCCATGGGGGCAAATGTATATTTTATCTACTTAAAGCTGCAGGAGAACTATTGATTTGTCATTGATATGATAATCTCTTTAAATAGGCACAGATGTCCGTCCGCTCGGTCAATGAGATCAACAGTGATTACGATAACTGTGCGGTCTATGGCTCAATCCACTTCTTTAGATTCAACTTCAGAGCTGAGTAGCTCCACTCCCTCGATGGGAAGGCTCAGATCCATTTGGCCAAAGCACCCGAGGAACTTATCACTCACCTGTCCAAAGCTAATTCTGTGCGGTGTCAAGCACGGAATTGGATTTAAGGACACAAGGGTTTTCACGAGTCCGTCCGCTGTCAGCTGGTCCCAGTGCCCCTCTCGGGTGTCACTTCAACACTGGGTGAACATGCTAAATTCCTTGCAGGGTAAAGTGCCATCACAGGCCATCCTAGGCTCAGGGCAAATCTCTAATGACATTCTCTATTCCCCATGTACCACTCTACAAAGAGATTTGACCAGGCCCGGGAAGCAGTGCATCGTGAAGGAAATAAGGAGTCAGAGCAGATCCTGCTCCTGTGACAGTGACGTCCGATTATCTGTCAGGCAAATGTACAAGAAATTAGAACTCTTGGGCTGGGGTTTGGCTGCCATGGGTGAAATCATAGCAGGGCAACTGAGGGAAAGTTTGCGCGGTTGAAAAAAACAAAAAACTTATAACAAGCCTGTCATAGTTAAAAATAGTTGGCTTTCCAGTGGAATCAGAATTTGTTTCATTCAAATCTAGTGTCTACAAAGAAGATCAAGTAACCACTTAACCCCAGAAGTCCTTTTTTGCTGCTCTGTTGTTGGCAGAACTGTTTCTTATAGACCAAAGAAATGAAAAACAAATAAATAAACCAAAAAAATTAAGATGCATATTACACACAATTACGATGAATCCTCTATAAGATTTGATTTGATTTTAATCTTGATTGGACCATTTGACCAGATATAAAATCAGTAAGATTGATGACTTATTATGAAAGAAGTTTAATGCATGTATACAAGTCAGACAGCAGGGGTATCTTTCATGCAACAATGGTAAACACTGTGGTAACTGTTGTTCAGCGATTAGTCAAGGGTAAGAGATTACTCTATTATATTTTTCATAGTTCCTCAGTCATCAGCCGCAGCTCATTCCGTAGCCTTGAGGCATTCAAATTGACAGCTCTCATTATATGTGAACTCTGGAATATTCCCCTCTGCATTTGGTGACCTGTCATTCTTCACCTGCCTGTCCATGTCACTGCTTCATCACCTCAACAACCACTCACTGGCATCCACCTTCCTCTCAACAGCTCTAAAACAAGGGAAGAGAGAGTTCTGCATGTTACTTTGTGTGTGTGTGTGCGTGTGTGTGTGTATGTGTTTATGTGTGCGTGTATGTGTGCGCGTGCGTGTGTGTAGGTGTGTGAATGAGTATTTGTGTGAGCGTATGGAAGGAGGCTGTCGATGTAGGCAGTGGCAAGCATTACAGAGAGGGCCCCGTTTTCTGCTGACAATCTGACAGGGGTCCTCTTGTAAACAAACTGCAGCAGCCAGTGTGATCTTACCTATAATGTTGTACTGCAAATGAGAAGACGTCTCACTCCCCATGAGCATAAACACGGAGACGCATATAAACCTACTCATGAGCTCTGACTCACACACACAAACACACATGATGGTATCTTAGCAGAATCTTAAGTACCTTATGCAAACTGTATGTTTGTTGGGGACGCACAGGCAGAGCACTGATGAGTGGCTCATTATGGCAACACCAGCGGTACACACTGGGTATCGCATAATCAAAGCCTGGGGGTACGTATTAATTATCCTTTTGAATAGTGATGAAATTTTAAAAAGCTTCTCCTTAAGGCTCACATCACAGATAGATGAAACAAAGCGCAGCACAGCTTGCACGCCCAGGCACACATGTGTTTTTACATCTGTTCAGGATATTTCAATTTGATGCTCCACAAGCTGAGACCAAGATTAAAGGATAATAACGTGTCATCCTCCACACAAGCATCTCTTCCAGAGCGAGTAACAGCACATCAGCAGGCAGGCAGGCAGGCAGGCAGGTAGGTGGCTTAGCTTCTGGATGAACGCTAGCTAACAGCCATCACAGGTGAAGCCGATGCAGTCACGCACATGTCTCCTGCTTGTCTCCAGTCAAGGTTGCTGAGGCAGTGCCTATTGCCCTACCTTCACATATACCAGTTGACTGGTGGAAAGAAATAGAGTGATACAAAGGTGTGGGGCGGCAGAAAGGAGGGAGGGTTGCTTGAAGGAAATATTTATGAGCTGATTTTTCTTTTTTTTCCGAGAAAGCCTTTAATCAACTTGTTTAAGGTTGTCCTGCTATATTTAATTCATGTGTGGAAAAAGCTTTGTTTCAATTTGCAGTGCCGATGATGGAACAAGTGCTCTGCTGCATCTGGAGAGGTGTGACTGCTTGACAACTCTGTTGCAACCAACGGACTCATGGTAAAGTAATAAGCAAAGGGTTTTAAATATCGGAATGGGTGTCTTGTAGTTTTTGAAGGATTTTAAGAATAAAATATTTATGACATTTTTGTCCATTCTGATTTTTTATCTCACATAGCACTGACCTTGAAGATGAATACTTCTATCATAAAGCAATAACTCCAGCATGGAATACATAAAACACTGCACATTTATTATGCAACTTTAACATACTTTGAATAATATTACTTAACCACTGACCAGTAATTAAATACAGGTTTCAAAACTAGGGGAAAGATGCCACAATCAGGGGTGGTGCAGCGGTTAGTGCTTCCATCTTACAGCATGCTGGTCCCTAGTTCGATTCCGACAAGAACCTTTCTTTGTGGATTTTGCATCTTCTCCCAAAGTTTGCGTGGGTTTTCTCTGGGTTCTCTGGTGTCCTCCTACAGTCAAAACATGCAGTAAGTTCTTCGAAACCCCGATTTTCTCAGACCTATGAATGAGAGGGCGAATGGTTGTATGTCTCCTGATGTGGCCCTTCGACCAATCCAGTGTGAATTTTATCTCTTGCCAAGTGACAGCTAGGATAGGCTCCAGCCCCCCATGACTCAGAGTGCAGGATGTGTGGTATTTAAAATGAATGAACTTTACAATTGTTTTTCTTGTTCTTAAACAAAGTTAAGTCAAAGGCTTGTCCCATTCACTTCGTGTATACTTGAATAATTTTACCCTCATTACTTGGTAAATGACCAGATTTTCAGACTTTATGTGTCCTCTGTATGATTTATGGACTGTCCATCTCATCAAGAGCATGCATCACATGCATTCCAAGAGAGAAATGGGATGCACACTGAAGTTTTTAGAAAGTACATGTTTTTGTAACATTCAACCTTGTCTGAGGTGTAGAAACTACTGCATTATGTGAAAGCTAGGTGTAGAAACTATCTTAGACTGTTAGCATGCAGGAGGCTACATGACCAGCATGACAGAGATAGAGCCCACCTGTGTTTGAGAAGAGTTTCTTTGCTTTGTGAGCCTTTGAGATTTTTGCAGACTTTCTCTTTTCCTCATGAGGAAGTATAAAGGTTTTTTTTTATTCCCCAAAGTCATAGAGCCAGTGTTCACGACACTGTGCATTAGACCTGCTTCGTTACAGCGGAACAACATTTGTCTGAGTGTCTCCCTCCATGACCAGAGTGGATGATCGAATCACCTGCCGCTTCTGTCAATGCGCCTTCAATGATGACGGCATGGGTGAGCAGGTGAGGTCACAGCCAATTGTCTCTAATGGGATCGAGACCTGCCACAGCACCAGCAGCTGTGTGGAAACTCTAACTTATTATTTACATGCCACACCTCAAACCTTATCCGTCTCAAACAAAATTGTGCCTTCGGGATGCAGAGCTGAGCGGAGATTATCACAGTCAAAAAGAAGAGAGGGGAAAACAAGCCCTACTGTAGCTGTCAAAATTTCAACCTGTCTGAATTTCTTCCTTACAAGTACCTCACTACATGTAAACACAAGCATATTCGCATACAAAGACACATGCGCTAATACACAGCCACCAAACAGTACGCCTACATGCACGCACGCCGTAATTTTCCAGCCGAGGATGTTGGAAAACCTGTCAGACTCTCACAAAGAAACGCACATTTATTTATTTTATTTATTTGAGTTCAAAGTAATTACAGGCATTACTGCGGTGCTTGGCTGTGACATCTCTTTATAAAATCAGGTGTCAGAGTGCGCCAAGCAGAGACGTGCCAGCGAGGAAATGTGACTCTTTTCCTCTTCTAATCTCTAATCAAATTAAATAGGTGAGCACTTTCTCCGTCTCTTGCCCCCCCTTTCTTTCCCTTTCCCTCCCATCACATGAGATGGGAGAGGATAAGCTCACCCAAAATTGCCAAGTAAATCTAGATACCATGAAAAATTCTGCTTGTCAGCAGTTCTATAATTTTTGATCCTGAGGAATTTTTCAATATAAGTGACGCAGTCCACATACTAGCGGCTCAAACAAAACACCAGAGCCAAGAATTCAAATGAAGGTATTTGTTTCCATTTCCGGCTATTTGGCAAAGTTGAGGCAAGATAAATATGTTATTCATTCCTGCTGAACGTAGTGGCTTCTGAGGAAATATGTTACTCTTGCTTTCTTTCTTTGACTCTAAATAATTGAACAGAGAGAGGGAGGCCTCTGCAGGGTTCATATTGAGTTTTTACTGACTTTTCCCTACATCTGCTCCAACTGGCTGTCTTCCTTCACACACACACTGACACACACACACACACACACACACACACACACACACACACACACACACACACACACACACACTCACACACTCACACACACACACACACACACACACACACACACACACACACACACACACACACACACACACACACATATATACACTCACACACAGACACACTCCACAGACACACACGCGCGCACCTAAAGACTCATGCTCGCAGTGATCACATGACAACACGTCTGTGTGAAATTCTCTGCTTTGAGCTTTTGACAAAATAAGTGAGCTCAAGATGAGCACAGGTACAATATGGTCAGATTCCACTGGGTTTGCAGATGCTTACACTCCTCCTCCTTCAGCACAAGCACCACCAGGTGCCCCGGGGCCCTGACAGAGAAGATATGACATATTTATATATAAATAAATAAATAAATAAAAACTAGAATGAAAACAAGCCCCCCGCCCCATAAAGAAAAAAAGGCCTGTGTTTTACATCTTTCTCAAAACGACAGCTTCGGGGACAGTTTATGTGCGAGACAAAGATACTTTGACACTGTCAGCCTCTGTCACTGACGCTACCAACGGTGGCTGGCGAGGAGTCGCAAAGAGGAAAGCGGTCTGCTGCTCATGTGCATGTTTCTTTTGTGTGTGACTTGATGTCTAGAGGCCTTTATGATAATGAACGCGAGGTCTTCCCCTACTAAAATATATCAATAAATAAAACATAGGGACTCCCTCCATTGTGGTTGATTCCTGCGCAGAAGATGTGCGGGCCCTTTTAGCTCACCAGCATTTTAATGGAGTGTAGCTTTGCTGTGATACAATTACACCATCATAAACACTTAAGATGAACAATCCACCTGAGACCAAGAAAGCAGCCCTTTCAAACATGGTGAAAGAGAACAATCACAATTAAGAGAGGAAAGTGTAAAGATGTAATTGGTACGGTGTTGATTATCTTGATTACCACTAATAACTCGTTTTTAAAGATACATGACTCTGAGCCATATTTAGAGGACCTGACTTATTAATCAGGCAGCTGTTTGCTGTAGCTCTACTGAGGAATGCAGAAGAGGTACAGGAATAATACCTCAGTGCGTGTGCATGTGTGCATGTATGTATGTGTGTGTGTGTGTGTGTGTGTGTGTGTGTGTCTGGAGAGAAAGTATTGTCATTTTTGTTGTTTTATTATGAGCAAGCAAGAAAAGCGAGTTGAGAACACTGTCGCACCTTAAAAAGCGATATGAGTAATAAATACACAAATCTTTCCTGAGTATATCAACGCAAGGGGATGAATCAATCTGACAAGAATTAACACGGTCGAAATCCGTCACACGACTTGAAACAACAATAAGAAATTATTCCACAAAGAAAAAATCTAGGTCCCTTTGTGTCTCAGAGCACATTGGAAAAAAAAGTCTTTGTTTCTTTGTTTTCAATGACTGCAGAGGTCGTGATGTGGGTCTTTACCCCCCAGGTCTCAGGTTTGCTCTCAGGTGCTGTCTGCTGTCCAAGCTGCACTCAACCCCAACTATCTCCAGGCTGAGCCACTGCTCTCCAAAGACGGCTTGAAACAAAATGTGATTAGAATAATGAAAAGAACAAAGAAGTGATTTGCAATGCTGGTCAGAGTTAATTGTATAAAAAATCTCTATCATGTATTTAACAAATTTAGCATGTTGGATCACCTTGGAACTTCTCTTACAACACATCAGATTATTTCCAATGCTTTTGTTCTCACATTTTTGATTCATTAACAATATAACTTGAAATTATCATTATTAATGACTGTTAAAAGTAGAGAAAACACAAACCTGACCAGAGGTGGCACTTTGAATATGTAATTTTAAATGTATATATGCTTTATGTTTTATCACGTGGTTTTGAAAATGTTACAGGGGTCAAGTGGTGTGATGATCATATTATACTCTCCATGGATTGGATTTTATGCAACTTATCTGGACCCGGCGGTGTGTTCAGGTGCCGCAGCCCCTGTGATGCTGCGTGTCATCATACTCATACTGCCCTCCACTGGTTAAAAGTCAAAATGCAATATATAGACTGGGATTCACACCAGACCTGAGTCACGTTTAATCCAGGTTTTCATGATTGTAATATTACGTAATATCACATCTGTATCTATAAATCTTCACAAGAATCGATGCGAAAGTTTTTCTATCCACCCAATTTGACATCAGTAACTTATTTATTTATCCCAAATCTCTGTGTTTTCTCCCATACCTTGTATATTATTCTGAGTGTAATACTGCTGAAACTTGTTGCATTGCACACACATTTTTATTGGAGTTGAGGAGCATGAAAGTGATATAGTCCACTTGTTGTTCCTTCAATCTGATCTTCCATATTTCATTTATCCCTGTTGAGGGTGACATGAAATATAAAAGAGTCACTCATCTAAGCCTGACATGTATTTATTCAGACAGGCTCTTGTTTGGCTTTTTTAATTATCAAATAGGACATAAAACGTTGCCTCTTTTGTGAAAAAAAATGTAGAAAAACTGGTAAACAAACTGAAACTCAATTTTGGGTTGTAATGTTATCTTATCTTAATCATAAATAGATTATATGATCTTTTCTTATAATCTTCAAGGCTCTATAAACAGAGAGATTTCAGTACAATGCAAATAACAATTAACCTTTCAACGGTCATTTTTACGTGATCATTGCACACGTTCAGATTTACAGCCGAGTGTTGACCAGTCGAGCACTGGCCCAAACAAATACCAGGAAAAGTTTTCTTTTTTCCATATCCCTTGGAAAATGATCAGAAAAAGAACATTTACCCAGTTGCACTCATTTGTGTCACAATTGTTCCATGAAACAAAAGTTTCCCTTCAAAGATAATCCTACAACTTCAATCATGTCGGACAGGCTCCAAAAAAAAGCCCAGAGCTGCTGATAACATATTTCACTACGACTCCACAATTACAAAGAATGTTCTTTTTCTTTTCCCATTTTTGTCATGGTATCCCAGTTAAATTAATTATTTGAAAAAAAAATCAAATATGATCAGTGTATGGTCTAATCTGAAAGCTGTAATATATGAGTTTAAAAAGAAATGGTTATTTTGTGCGAAACTTTTCTAACCACTTCAAATATATATACTGTCGCAATGTATAAAAGTGGATTAAGAAAACCTTCAGGCCCATCACCGGGTATATATACTCAACTGAAGTTGCAAAAATTAATGAAATCCTGAATTCCTTAATGAAATGGGCAGAATTTGTAGATTGATATTGTTGTGGTCACAGAATCAGCTTTTGGCAGCTACACGGTTAGAGAAAGGCTGGACCTCTGTCCAACAGAAAACAAGATCACTGACCAGAGGCACCGGGCAACGATAATCCACTGTGGGAATCTAGCTCTCCTGAGTAGTCTCCTTCACTTCTTCCACAGTGTTTGGTAAACGAGCAGTTTCTCAAGACAAGAGGATTGCAGAAACCTCCATCCAGCACAGAAGACAGCACAGAGGCCAAGGGATAATTACAGGTCCTTCTCTGCAATAGCAACTATGTGTTTCCCCGAGTAGATAGAGAGACTACAGACCTTATCAGGACAAATCCACGTCTCTGTATGGCTTCACAGCAAATCTGCAACCTGAATGATCTTCTTTCTCACACAGAGCAAGAATGGCCTCTCTTCACTGCAGCCATGGAACTGATGGAGAATTTAAATTGGCAAAGTAGTGTAGAGTAGAGTCGAGGCCTCGTCTGAACCGTAGATCCCATAATATCTTGATGGGAGTATGAGGGTGCAGTTCTGAGGATTGTTCTCCAAACCTTGAACCATGCCGGCTTTTTCCTTGATACTTTCAGGTAATTTTTTACATTGCCGCCGCACTGGTAGCTGAGAGCCAGGTTTTGAACCTCACACACTGAATTGCCTCCAAGAGGGATGTTTTTATGTGATTGACATCATACATGGTCCAGAGAGGATCAAGACATGCCACATGTATCGAATAAGCTGATTTCAATATTTGAAACATCACCTATGGTCAATATTCTGCCTGTTTGAACAATTGATTATTGAAGATGTGGGCCATTATCCTAATTAAATTCTGGCACTTTCTATCTTTAACAAAGCCATTGATCTGCAACTGCATAGGTCTTTAATTTGCATCTCTCCTGACTGACAACAACACATTGGGGTTGCGGTTTCCAAAGGGTCCAGCATAGGAAATGCAAGCAGTACCGACTATTTCATATGTGTGATGACCATGCAGGGACCATCCCAAAACGACTGAAATGGAACACATCCTCCGTAGAATTTGACTGATTGCATAAATCGCTTTTGACGGCAACTTTATTGTTCTGGGAGCTGGCACAAGAGAAGCTGACCTCTGCAATGGGAAAAATGAACTGTCTATACGACATTTCTGCAGAGTCTTTGATTCCGTCGCAGTGATTGAGAGTTGACCTTGTACTCTGTTTTCAGTTCATCATTCCAAGCCAACTTCTTCTTTTCGGAGCGGGGGCTGTCAACAGCAGTAAAACAACATTTCGAGACAAATTTATTATTTGCTTCCCTTGATAGGCATTAAAAAGATAAATGCTAAAACCATACAAAACCAACACATAGGAAGAGTTTGTGTCTATCGTACGCTCTCATGTCGAGGTCGAAAATCCAAGGAAGATGATTTAACCAATGATTATTGGGACTGAGAAATTCTGAAAAACTTCAGAATCTGGATTTTAGGCCGTGACTGTTTTGTGGAAATTAATTTCAGGCACCAAGCTTTTCAAATCAAAAATTGACTTGATGAATAAAGGTGAGTTGCACATTTGGATTGTTATACTACAAGGTGAATTTGGAATTGTAATTATGTTGTTTGGGATGAAATTGAGACTATGTCATCATATACAAAACATTTGAGCACTGTTATTTTATAAGGATTAATTAGCATATCTAGAAAGGTAACCCTTTTTTCATTGAAATGGACCGAAACTGAAGCATATATCGCTCCACCTGGGACAAGTATTTTCCCCTGTTGTGCGCAGCCTCCACATTTCTTCCTATTGAAAGACGTCATTGAAGAGTTGAACGTTTGAGTTGGATGATGTTGTCATTTATTGTGATTCTTGGGCTTCTTTTTGCGCATGGAACTCATAAAAGTACTGTTTTAATACCTGGCTGACATGTGTCTTGCCGTAAATCAATATAGGAATGTATTTTAACAATGTCACCATTTAGTCACAAAGTTGGATCACGTTTGCAGGTTTTTTTGTCAAGGATTATTGCCTCTCTAATTCTGCCACTAAAATCTAAGGTAGGGGGAAAATATAAGTCTGCTCACTTGTTTGTCTACGGACTTGAGAATGCTGAAACAACTATAACATGTTGAACCTTTAAGTAACGGATCCATAGATAAGCTGTTCAAGTTCAGCTGTGGCACTGGAGTCATGTAGGTGAAGCTGGGTTGTTTGAAAAATGAGAAGGGGAGATTTTCAGTATTCACAGCCTGAGAAAAGTCTTTCCCACACAGTTTAAGAATCATTAGTGAAACAATGCGGTGATCGATAAGGAAGCCGTGTTCCGAGAAAGAGCTCGCACACACAGACCACAACCCTCTTCGTTTTCTGAATTCACAGTAAATCAAAGACTGATTGAATGTTCTTTTTCTCCCCCAGATAGACTTAAGGATATTGCCTTATGCACTTTCTACAGTCCCTTGACATTAATTAATGTGTTTTCATCATCTTTATTATCTTTCTTCATCTTAAATTGCCCAAAGTGCCGGTATGGATTTTTTCAGAACAGCTGCTCAACTATTATTGGATTCTACAACTTTACGTCTTGTTATTATAATTATTACTTACAAATGCATTTCAGAGTCGTAATTCATGTCCTGGGTTTTTGTTGAGTGTAGTTTCTGTGAAGTAAGTTGTGCAATTGTGGTACCCAGTGAGGATCTGGATGGAATTTCTCATATGTAGCCTTCTGTGTTTGACAACGTACCAGCAGAAAGATACCCCATTGATTCTAGATAGTTTGGTTGGACATAAATAAATACAAGAGTGGAAAGAAAAGACATGTTAGGCTTGCTGTTTTTATTAACAACATATGGTGCCACCCTGGTCATATTACAGCAAATTGAACTGTTAAAATTAGAGCTAAAGTTTCTAGATGTCCAGAGAGTTGTTGTTTACACCCCCCCCTCTGTTGAACTGGTAAATGTGTGTGACATGTTTCTCTCTTACTAAACGACTGGAACCTCCTCACTCTAGTGGTTTCCTCGTGATCTCAGGGCCTTCAATCACATATGACTGGCCTATTATTTTTGTGTCTGAATGCTAACAAACTATTTTCCCAGCAGGGATCATTTAAGTATTTTGGAATTATTAAGAGCTGTCTCAAAATTTTTTGTGATGTGAGAAGTTTGAGAAGTCAAATCCTTCCAGATGCAGGATGATAGCACATGAATGATCCTGCAGGCCACTGCGGGGTCTATCGACAAAGGGGTAAGGTGAGGGCTTGCAGTTTACTGGTTGAACACTGGATGTCACTAAATTGTTTATTTGCTACCCAACAACATTATGTCTCCATATATGCATATACTGTGAATGACAATATAATAATGATTACAATAATAATTCTAAATATCCATTACAAAGCCATAGTCAAGCTCTCTCAGCTACAGTTTTGAATTTGTGGTAAGAGCCAACAGAATGATTTACTTTCTGGTAAATCATTTGGTTGACTTTAGCAATTTTTAACTGATGTTTAAAACTGACTGATGTCCAAAATGTCCACCTGCTCTTTGTTAGTGTGTTACAAGATGAAACTGTGCCACTATAAACAGGAGTCATGTTGTAGAAATCTGCAAATGTACAAACATAAAACTGATTCAATAAACCTCTGCCTGTGAATTTAACTGGTAATACTTCAGATTTTGTTGTTGTGTTGAGTTTTTGTTTTTTTTTTCTCCAAAGAATGAGGTTAAGATACTTTTCTTGTTAGATAAATGATCTGAGTAGTTCTTCCATCGATTGACAAAACAAAGACCGATTACTTACCACATTATTAAAACAGTTATTTTAAAATTGGTCCGTAATGGTTAAAAAGTTAGACTTGGTCTAACTGTCAGGGAGGCCTGACTAGAATAATGAGAGGGGCCAACCCTCATACCTCTGAGAGAAACTAAAGGTAGCCGATTCAAGAGACTGGTCATGTTAATATGACCATAATTGGGACCAGATGTCCTAAGAATAAGTGCACTTTTCATAACAGTCTCATTTGGCTAAAGTCAATGGGATTTAATTTCACACTCATGAAACTGATTCATGAAATTAGAGGCGATGTGATACAAGGGAAGGAATCACCATGGCATGGTTTATAACATCATATTGTGACTAGATTGTGACTATAGCAAAATTCAAATACACTGATATACATGCTGATTTAAAACCTTTCCAGCTGTAAATGATGTCCCTGAAGAATCACGTTGACTTCATCTTTTAAGTTGATGAGATAAATTTGTTTGTTTTCCTTACAATTGTAAATAACTCATAAAAACCTCACACATACATATGTGTGTATGCATTTGTATGTGTATAAATTCTATTTGTGTGTGTGTATGTATATATGTGTGTCTGCATGTTTGTGCATAATACATACCTATATCTGGGTATGGATAATATTTTTACCTTGAAAAATATAACATTACTATGTCATATCTACCCCACTCCCCAACTCTAACGTGATATGGACCTTAAACACGGTTTATTAACTTGGAAAAAGTACTCTACTTCACACTGCATTTTCTGCATATCCACATCTATCAAACACCTTATTGCAGTTTTGAAAAAAAAAGTCAGTTAAACATTTAATTCACTGAATCAACTGACTGTCCATGCTGAAAGACCAACTGTGGAACTTGCCTAGAACAC
Source organism: Fistularia tabacaria (assembly GCA_901007705.1). Taxonomy (NCBI): domain Eukaryota; kingdom Metazoa; phylum Chordata; class Actinopteri; order Syngnathiformes; family Fistulariidae; genus Fistularia; species Fistularia tabacaria. Next base: position 120,656 of record CAAKHD010006516.1, read on the forward strand.
ATGTAGATTTTTGCATGGTTAAGTATATGAATGTGTGTGTGCTTGCACGTAAAGCCACAGTCCCCTAAGGCCAGGAAGATGGTTTGGCAGGGGGATCATGAGGAACAGGTCAGCATGAGAAGCGAGAGAGAGCAAGTCAAGTCAGGCAGAAGAGTCAAAGAGACCCGGAGAAGTCTTTGAATCCAATGGAATTCCTCTCCTCCTCCGCGGCTCCTTTGGGAGGCGTCAGGAGCCTGTGGAGAGAGCGAAGTAAGACGGGGCCTGTCAGGAACAAAGCTCCAAATTCACATGATATGTTTAGCTAAAAGGGTGAAAGAGAAATGAATCAAAGCTTGGCGGGATCAAAGAAACGCAACAATAAAGTCAAGGCGGTTGCCATGGGACCAGCAGGAGATGCATATCATTTATAAGTTGTTCTTCAGCTCTGTCAGATGTAGAGGGGAATTGATTGTTATTGTTTGGGGAATGAGCTGCCGGAGGAGCAGGTTAAGAGAAAGGGTCATCATCCCATTTTGAGAGAAGTATATCTTCTCATGTGTTTTAAGCAGACGCTGCCTCTGATCTAGGTCAGAGGTTACTGCTGAAGCACCTTCAACTCAGGATAACAGATAACCAGACAGATACAAAGACAACTTTGTCAACCTCATAAATATCTTATCAGCAGAAGCCACTGATAGGCTAAACATTTGTTTTGCATCTTACACCATAAAAGGTTACCATCACTGTTATTATTTGAATGGGATATCAAACAAACTTAGGCTGTTCTCGGTAGACTTTCATTTCCATTCAGTCACTGAGACTTTCAAATGCAGACGGTGATCGGGACTGCGTAGTTCATATAAAGAAAGAGTCTACATGGCGAAACTTATTTAAAATTTACCTCAGATCTATTGGACCCGGAACAGTGTAGTTGTTGAAACTGTTATGCATTTTTAGGTGTCACTTAAACATCTTTCATGTTTTACACCACAGCAACATTGGATAAGATGGAGCACAATATAATGACATAAAATGATAGAGAACAAACACTGAAATTCACGGTAATGGATGAAAGGGTAGCCCTAGAATCCAAGTGGGATCAAAATACATTGAAACATACATCATACATCAAAATTAGAATCAAAATGATGGACGCTTCTTCCATAAAGAAGGGACTAGCAGGAAAAATCAGAATAGTTCAATTTTTAAAAGCAGAAAATATCAAGTTCAATACAGTTGGATCTTGAACACACTCCAAGTATTTTTCTTGTTGGAGTTTTACTTCCAAAAAGTTATAATACACCGGCAAATCTTCAACACTGAAATTTTTGACATATTTCTCATGAGGATGAATAACTTTTCCATATGGAAAATATCTGCTTAAAAACAGCCGATTTGACTAACATGACAGTGAGCAAGTCACGTCATTTTGTATGTACAGAAGCAGGTTAGTGTGTGGATATGTGCTCTGGAATGTGTGTCTGTGTGTTTGTGTTCATATCTGTACGCGCTCATGCGGAGATGAGACCCAGGCTGTCGACTGCTCTCTTAGATTGCACCCATGAGAAATCCCAAAAATAACAACAAAGAGTCCTTGGTGGGTCGGATGAAAGCCCTGTCTCCAACTATTTCAGCAAAGTCTCCTCCTCTACTGTATCTCTGAGTGACGTCTCCCACATCACATAGCGTCAGGACGGGGAGACTGTCTATCACACCTGACCACAACAAATATGTCTGCCCTTAATGGGATTGTTGTGTTTTAATGCCAAATGCTGATGATTCCAAACTGAACGATTGTGTGTTCGCTGTTGTGGAACCATGTCCACCGCTGAAATGAAATGATGAGTTTGAAGCTACGAGGCATTTGATGGATAAGAGTAAAAGGTCAAGCCGACACTATCTAAACAAGATAGTGTGTTGGTATTTTTGAAAATAAATTCAAATTAGCTTAATTATTTCTAAAGCTAACTGCTTTATGACCAAGTTATTAGCATACCTTTGTTTGTTTGTCTTTTTCCTTGTTTTCAATGAGGTTTATCCCACTTTCATACAACAATGTAAAAAACATTGTCATTCTTTCTTTTATTTCAGTCCTGTTTACTGATTACGCTGCGGTGAAAAGCACATTGCCATCTAACCTGACTTTAGTTTGGCCACTGAGGTCTTTTTCCAGCTATTAACTCAGACCAGTGTGAGAGTGCACCATTGGTATATAGTCCTCCCCAGCAATTAAATCTACAGTTAAAAAAACCAACAAAAAAACAAAACCCTTGCCACTGAAGTCAGGCCAAAAACAAACAAACTATGTCTACAAACAGAGGAGAAGGACTCCATTGTTATTTCGAAGTGGTAGAAGCCCTGAGGTTATTTTTCCTCTGTCTTGAAACAAATCAATGAAGCGCAACTCACTTTGAACAATTACACATTTGCTGAAATCAGTTGTGGGTTGAGAGGCCAGCCATCATCACACTTATTCTGTTTGTGGAAAGAGGAGGACTTTGATAAACAAGCCTCTTCTTTGAAACAGGTGCCCGAGCAAGAATTCAGTTCAGAGACACAAGTCAGAAAACCGGCTGATTAGAGGGTGTTTGCTATTCTGCTTGCAACCTTTCAGATTCTGTATTTCCTTCCTCAAAGTCAAACAAACGCCTTTGGAAGTAATACTGCTTGCGTCAAGTTTTTTTCTGAGGTAGATGTTGGGTTTGACATTGGCATGTGCAGAATTGTACATTTGAAAAGAAAACATATTTTGCTGTATGAATATAAGCATATTATAAGAAAACAGGTCATGTACAGACATTTCTTTAGCCAATGTTGCCCCCAAGTGGTTACAGTTGATTTTCACCAAAGCAACAATTGACATTTAGAACCTGTTTAAAATTCCCAGGGCCTACAGGTGGGCCCTCAGAGTACTGTGTTCAACACGTAACACTGTTTCAGGTGACACATCTTTACAAAGCTGAAATGCTCCTGATTTGTACGATGCAAACTCTGTGGGTATATTTTATAAAGTCTCGTAGTTTTTTCCCACTTCTAAATCACAGCTTGAGCTTATATAATTTTTGTGCGTGTGTAAAATTGAGTAGATGGCTTTCCTTTTATATGCGGGCATTACAAAACACCATTTATTCAACTGTTCAAAGTACTATTTCAGTAATTGGGAAAGTATGGAAATGTATTTACACTTTTTAAAAGAAACAACTGCTGATACAGAATAGGCATTAATTAGTTGTTTTGTTAAGTGTAGTGAAGAGTGTAGCTGTAAAACAGTAAACACAACGTGCTGCCCACTCAGTTCACAAACCCACCGTGGGCCCGCTATCAGCACATGGAAGTATTTTGAAATCGCTATCTACCAGCAGCAAATGGTCTTAAATCAGTCATTCTAATATCAAAGCACTTAACACTAGAATGATGATTACTTGCATGTGGATATCCATGCTGCTTGTCAAGACTCCATTTGAAGAAAATGACTGAACTCTTATCCGACACGTACAGTACAGTCAGTGCTCAATAGGCAAGATCACATTACAGAAGATTACTTTAGAGTTTCAGCAATTTTCCCAAATTACACTGGCCTTTGGTCTCTGGTAAACTTGATTGACTTGAATGGTTTTCATTAGAAAGCCCTGCAGAGGCTTTGCTGTAGATGCTCATCCACAAAAATCGAGCCATTCCAGGGTGAGCGAGTGCAGCTGGGACGCATGAAGTGAACGGATATGCATTCCTGTCGTGGAAGTGCTTGATCATGTTTTCAGGACACACAGAATGTGCAAACCGATGTGTCACACTGAGCAGAAATGCACTATGTATAAATTCATGAATTTACTGACTCAATAAGACTAACCATCAGTGTGGGGGTAAAATTGCAAATATATGTGTGCGTTCACTCTGCCTTTACAATAAAACAAACCTCATTATACACTCAGTGTCATTTATCTGCAGTCCACCCTCCCGCTGTCTCTCCACATTGAACAAAACAAATCTGAGCAATGGAAACCAGTTTGATGTCACAAAAAGCCTGAGCTCAGACTGACAGGAAAATAGCCCAAATAGCATGACCACCCCACCCCCTCCTGGGAAAATACTCAGAGGGGGTTCCAAAGTGAGGAGTAATCCGGATACACTTTCAGTGTCACAATGAATGAGTGCTATTTATTCTGGCACAAGATATCCCCGCATTCCCATCAGCTGGCTGGCAGCTTTACCCTCTGCCTCAGAACCAGAAATTGAAGAGGTGTATCTGTAAGGGATTAAGGAACAGTGACATGTTTGCCAAAATTACAAGATCTTCATCTATCAGACAACAAAACCTTAACTGTGATAGCCAATACTGTCCATCTGACTGGAAAGAATTACTCATTCGAACATGCGGTAACTGTTTTCTCTGCTGTTCGGGGATCAGGTGAGTTGTAATGCCATCTAGTGGAGATTTACAAACACGACAATTAACACTTACGTCTTGACAAATTTTGTATCACTTTTTATTTTACAAAATACAAACCACTCAAATTCATACAATTATCGCAATGAAATATGAGGGGATATTTTCACAATGTCATGACCAAACAGGCCTTTATCAGTGCTGTATTTAAATAAACAGCGATGTGATTGATAGGATCAGCCCTGATTCTGATAGCTAATCTACTAATAGAACTCAGGGTACATTTTGGTGCATACATACAAAAATTGTCGTATTGACTGTTAAAACATTTTGTCACCTAGGACACAATTTGATAAACAAGGGATCCTGACTGAAATTGGGCAAAGAAATTAATAATATCAAAACAGGGCTTAATGTTAGAACATAAAAATGTACACACATACAAACATGAAGATCAACATGCGTGCATGTTATTTCCTACAGTTTTACAGCCATGAGAGCATCAAGAAAGTTCATTGTGTGAACCACACACGTGTTCCCAAATCCGTGTTTGCTGAGTAAAGCTGCATACTGGCTCTCAGTCCTCTCCCCTCCCTCAGTCTGAGCCAGCATGTTAAGAGACTGCAGAGTGGAGTAGAGCGACAGTCCATCCAACATGGTTTCAGCTACGAGAATGGCACAACCTAGGGCCCGTGACAATGATTGTTCCGGAGATTAGAGCGCAGTCGTGTATTCAATGGATAATTAAAGCGGCTTCATACTGCTGTTTATGAAATATCCATGACAATGAGGAATTATTTTTCAGATTGAAATTTTCAACAAAAATAATCTTGTACATTTTTCTAATATGTATTCAGAAAAAAAGACAATGCTGAAGCTTTTACTACTTTATAAATGAAAATTACAACTCCATGTTATAATTCCTCTGCAAATTCTTGTGGCGACATTGTCACAGTACTTCTGTTCTTACTCTTGATTCTTGAATCCAATTGGACATCCAATTTAACGAAATGTAAGGACAGATGGATGGTTGGATAAAAATAAAGATAAATACCAGGCCCAAGCTGACACCTGTGCAGGTTTGGATCTGTGATGCCTTTTCTTTTTTTATGCCTTCATAATTTCCATTCACTACCTAAAAACTCACACAACTATGCAAATTTCTTTGTATATGAAGGAAAAGTTAATGTCCCCAAATAAGGATCATGGATTTATCTAATTGCATAATGGTTATACCAATAAATTAGTGGCTTTTTTATGTGCCCAAACCAGGCCATATAGCTGTAGCATTATGCATATCTGCAGGAGATAGTACTTACTTATTACAATACCTTGTAACAATGTTGTATCAATATTTCCATTTCAAATCAACAGACATTCCAAATAGAGAAAGTTTGGAAGACGCATTTTTGCAACTTGTCCACTTTAATGTTTTATACCCACTCCTCTCTTTTTCTTTTGCTTCCATGATTTGCTTAAAGTGCCTTTAAAATAGAGGCCAACAAATCTAAGTTCAGTAGCATCAAGCATGAGCAAATGTTGAGCACGTGTTTCTTGTAAGCTTGGCTCTATATGAAGAAAAAACCTCAAACAAAACACTATCATCACTAGCCCTTGTGTAAAGCTGTCAATCACACTCTGATGCAGAGCATGGCATCGAGGAAGTTGTCTGTGTGTCTGACATGAGCTGTGATGAAACCGTGGCTCTTCAGAAGCAAAGTATATTCTGTGGCGCTCCTCTGTTTCCCCTCGCTCATACTGAGTGGTTGGAGCAGTCCGCGACTTGGACCTGTTCTATCTTCATCCAGGAAGATCTCACTCAGCAGGAGTCCACACCCTGGCAGCAGGGTGAGAGTAGTTTCTTTTACACAACAATAGAATAAACTTTTAGATTCCCGCTCAGCATGTATTTGAGTTCGGGAATAAAAAGTGAAAAGATAACTACAATTAATATTTTGGTATGCACTTTGCTTTGAGACTTGCTGATGCCTTTTCTCTGAACTTTATACATAGCAATTGATTTTTTTTTCTTGTGTACAAGAGATTAAAGAACTTCTGCATTCAAGCCTGCAGGTTCCTATAAAGACCCAACTCAATAAAGGCAGATATAAAGTAAAAATTTAAATGTCCTTTGAGTCTCTGTGGCTGAGAAAATCATATGAAACATAAAAAAACAAACAAACAAAAAAAAACAAAAACATTTGCCCGACTATTTCTGGACCATTGGTTAGTCAGTAAATTGGATGATCCAAAAAATATGTAGTCATAGCCATCAGCTATACTGAACATTGGCCTGTGGTAAAACTTTTTATTGAGATTATAGCACTTCGGAAATGTTTTCCTTTGATAGCGCCTTCTGATTCTTCTGTTTGAAGGTAGGCTTCACAATGCTTGTAGGGAAAGTGCACGGCTAAAATACAGATAAAAGCATCCAGTAACTTAACCGGTTATAATTTCCCTTTCCTTTGGTGTTGCATGAATCTACACAGTTGATGATGAAGAGGTAAAGGTATATGATTTCACTGTCTGCCACTCAAAATGAAAACAGACACCCCCCAATCCACTTCCTGAAGAGGCTGCCTGTATCTCTCACAATCGACCACAGACCACAATGTTTGTTTTCCAATACCGAGACAACCTTATCTCATCTATAGTCATGCACAATTAAGACACACGTTTACAAGCAACTGTTAAAAATCTATATCCACAGGACTCATACATTTCATATATTTTCAGAAATGTGATTCATCCATATTGTAATGGCACTGCTTTAAATATCCGTGATTCCATTTGTAGACACAGGTTTCAATTGATCAAGTTACATGATATCCTGTTAAATTCTTTCGGTATAGTTTTACTTCTACTGCATTTGGTTCGATTCCCGACTCCTCCGAGTCTGTAAAAGTGTTGTTGAGCAAGACACTGAACCCCTAACTGCTCCCCTGGTGCTGATAAATGGCTGCCAACTGTTGATTTTTCCCTCCATGATGGGTTAAATGCAGAGAGGAATTTCCAGCAAGGGATTAATAGGATGTAACAAAATAAAAAAAATAAGTAAATACAATTTCTTTTTTAAATATCGTTGTTGATATTGCGACAACAATTTTAACAGTCATTACAAACACACTGAGAACTTCCTCTTAGCTTTGATAGCAGGCACAGTTTGGGCAGTTTATTAGTAGGAGATCTATCTATCCAAATATCTCTTCAGAGAAAAGGTACAGCTTGATAGAGTGACATCAGTGATTCTTAAGAGATTTAGAAGAATGTGCATTTAGTAATGTAATATAAATTTAATAGAAGTAACTATAAATAATCACTTTTTAAAATGGATTGTGACAGATTAGATAATTAAAATTGATATTTGTCCATATTAATATCAGGGCAAACATTAGCTCTTTCAAATCCAGCATTGCTGAAATTGTCAGAGAAACATTTCCATCAAACTTACCTGGAGTGCATAAATCTGCAATTTTACTCAGCAAGACATGGACTTTCTCATCTGGCCAGTCGTGGAGAATTCTCGAGAGGATGTACAAGTCAGCTTTAGGTATTTCATCCTTAAAGAAGTCTCCTGTTCATACAGAGGACACAAGGTCAATGAGAAATTATCACATCAACCTTAGGCTTTTGACAACAATGTAGGAAAATGTAAGCTTTTTATTACATGCCAACAGTCAAGAGAGCAGTTCAAGAAATATTCAGATAAACAGACCTGCTACAAATAATATCCTGCTTTCTGTGTGCATTGGACGGAAACATTTATTCATTTCAATCACAGCTGGCAAGTCATACACTGTCACAGTCAACCCAGGGTGAGCTTTGGTGAACTCACGGGCCATGGCACCTGTGCATCCTTTCAACATAAAAAAAGGTAAAATGTAGATGAAGAGTTTATCAGGTATAAAACGTCAAACTTTCAACCAGCTTCCTCTCACCTCCGAGATCACAGGCTGTTTTGAAACCGGACAGGTCAAAGGCTGTTGCCACAGCTCTACCTGTGACTTGAGCGATGCTCTGCATGGCCTTCATGAACCTCATCTTGACCTCTTGACTGTTGTAATAAATGTCCTGCTCATGGGAACAAAAATTACAGAAGCTGTCAAGTGTTTATCACCTACGGCAGACATACCTGAGGCTGCTCTTTGAGAAGCTTACTTGAAACAAGTTCTCGGATTCCTTCCCAAAGGCCTTACAATGCTGGTTGGTTCCCTCCCGCACGGCGTTGTCCAGGTGGGAAAAGAGCGCCCATACAGTGTCGTTGCAGTGTTGGATGTAGCCTTGCAGTGAAAAGGGACCATCTGAAAGCAAGTACTGCTTGGCAAGATCAGTGTTCTCATATTCTGTAAGACACAAGAGAAGTCAAATTTGATCGAATCCTAAAGTGTCCGGTAGGTACTTATTTTGTCACAATCATAAGTCAAAATGCTAACTGACTTCCGCATCGACTCTTCAGCAGTTTGAGAGAGACACAGGCCTCCAGCAGGCACTCAGTCCCCTTTACAGAGGCTTGGATCTCCTGGGCAACCTGGGCTGCATCCAGCCCTGGTCTGCTCTGTAGAACATCAAACACTTGCATCTTGGATGCAGTAAACAGTGCCTGGAAGGTTTTTTGCAGAGAGATTGGAATTTTACGGTTGATTTTCATTGGTTAAGTCTAGATAATTATGAAACAAATCTAAATAAAATTATGATATAACAGCATTTCATCATATATTTTACACAATAGGTAAAAAAAATGCTTCTCCCTAAAAGAAATATTCTCTCATGATCATTTTTAACGACACTATTTGCCCAGTCACATTATATTCTTATCATCTTCTGAGAACAATATATTTTTGGGGACTTTGAAAAGGTTTGAACTGCAAGTCTACAAATTAAAGTGACAGACAAAGTGTTAACACAGTGTTTCACTGCAAAGAAATACAATACATATATACATATAAAGTACTTCTCCTTAAAATATATATTTTTACACAAGTACTTTTGATGATGGTGTTAGACATCAAACGTCTGTAAACTGATTCTTATTTTCACAATGCTTCATTTAATACACTGACTACTACCAGAGTTTCAACTTCTTTCGTCTTTTCCTTTCAGCTTTTCCCTTCCCTTCAATTCCTTTCACTTCACCGTCACAACGGCCAATCATCTGCCTCCATCTAACCAACACATGCCCACCAGCATTTGGCACACCATCTACCTCCTTATCTTCTTTCATCCACATATCTCGTTTATTCAGTCTTCTTCCAGGCCTCTTGCCTAGCAGTTCCCCTCTCAGCACCCTTCTACCAAGATATATACCATCCCTTCTCTGTATATATCTAAACCATCTCATCTCAGTCCGACTTCCTCTCCAAAACATCTAACGTGCTGTCCCTCTGATGAACTCCTTCCTGATCCAATCCATCCTCTTCTTTCCCAAAGAGAACCTCAATACAGTCACTCAATATAAACCATCATTCCCCTCCTTTCCCGAGCATACCTCCAACTCTCCCGATTTTCCTCCACCTGCTCGCTGCTCTCACAATAGACACAATTTCATCTGCAAACATCACGGTTCATGGAGATTCCTGTCTCAATTCATCGGTCACCCTGTCAATATCCGGTTGGCAGTGATATTGATCCCTCTGTAGTTACTACAGCTCTGCACAACCTCCTTGTTTTTACAGAAGTCGGAACCAGTACACCTCTCCATTCCTCAGGCATCCTCCCAGTCTCTAAGATCTTGTTGAGTGACCGAGTCAAACATTCCTACTGCCGCCTCTCCCAGACACTTCCATACCTCCACAGGTATATCATCAGCACCAACGGCCTTTCTACTCTGCATCAATTCTTCAATGCCCTCATCACTTCACCTTTACCTCATCTTTACCTTCACCTTTGTAGTCCACAGAGGTCTCAAAGGCAAAGTCAGTATTAGTGTCAATTTCTCCACATGTACGAGACATACAGAAGAATCAAGAAGACAATTCTCAATATCCCACAAAGACATGAAATTAAAAAAATAATAATGATAAAGTGCATATTAGACAGCAATGTGTACAATAAACATTAAACTATAAAGTATAAAGTGCACACATCCCTCAATCATCAGCGATTAAAAGTACTATTTTCCTCTTCCCATCCCTCTCCTGGAACCTGTGAATACATTTCTCCCTCTGTCCTTAATCCCCCGAACCTGCCGCAAGTCCTTCCAAACTCTATCTCTATTTTACCAACCTGTATAAATCAGTCTCAACCTCCTTACTGTCCAACCTATGCAACTTATAATACACCCTTTGTTGAGCCTTTGCCACCTCTACCCTCACCAGACGCTGCATCTCCTTGTACCCCTCTCTACTCTCTTAAGTCCCATTACGGTCCCACTTCTTCTTCATTAACCTCTTTCTCTGTATTAACCACTGCACTTCCTCAATCTGCCATCAAGCCTCCTTCCAGACTCTTCCTTCATCAGCCTCCACCATTCTGTCCTCTGCTCTGCCTTTTTCTTCTTCATCTTCCTTGCTACCAGTCATCCAACATATCCCTGTCCTATGCTGTCTGACTACTCTCTAAACATACCACTACTTTGCAGTCACTGATCTCCACCAGATTATATCATCTTTACAACTATAAATAAAATGACCACAAATTACTCATGAGCTGTTTTGATAATTGATTCCTTCATTTAAGTCATATTTTGAAAAAGGCTTATGAGGAGAGTAATTTGTGATTATCTTGGCCTTAGGGAGAAACTGGTCATTATTTTGTTACTTCTCTTTGAAATTTTAGAGGCAGTGGCTTTCAGAAGACAGTGGTTCACCATTGATGGTACTTGGGCTCTCTCTAGTGGTAGGCGCTAGAAGTACTGGAAAACTGCATTCATTTGAAAATAAATAATTTAAGAAACAGCAAGAGGCAATAGATCAACATTAGAAAATTGAAAGAGGTTTTAAATGCTGTTTATTACCTGGGAAATAATATGATAATATATTTAATTAGATGACAATGGTAGTAGCTGGGAGAGCAGCATAAGAAAGTGGTTCCACCACCTCGTGTCCTAGCTGTGAGTCTATCTGTGACTGTTGTCAGAGTTATTTCCTCCTCTCGCTTGATTAAATTAGTTCACAGTATAGCTACATGCTGTTGAGTCATTTAGAAGTGAATTAGACTTAGAAATCTTATAAGTTCAGAGAGCGATTACACGTGTTCAACAACATCACCTTCGAGGCTTTGAATCCATCCATTAGCTGGATGAGTTGATGCAGATCCTCTGACCTGGGTTCACTGCAGTCATGTGTAATAGGCAGTGTTTTCTCACAGTCTGTTACTTCATCAAGGCTTTTGGCCAAGGTCCAGGAACCCTCACCCACTTCAGTTTCTCTGCCTTTCTGTTTCACCTGTCATGGGACACAGGCACTTATAGACAAGGAAAAAAGAGGTAACAAATGGCACTGCATGAGAGACAAAAGCGAGCCTATGTGTAGGACTGGTCGAAGAGCTGTTCTGGATGTGCAGGTTGTTTGGGGGTGGTGCAAGTATCAAATGGCAGTCAGTGTTGTTAAAGGGACAGATGCACTTGCCTGATTTAAGTAGGAAGGATAGCAGTTATAAATAATGTCCAGCTGTTTGCAGAAGTGGTTAAGGGGGAAACCCACGACATTGAGAAAATCTCCGTGGACATACTCCACCAGCATGCCTCCAAGAGCCTGAATACCATAGCCACCAGCCTTGTCCCTGACAAAAAGGGACAAATTCCACTTAAATTCAATAGTTTATTGAATCATCTTCACTTGCAGGACAAAAAAGCAATATTCTTGCTCAAGACCATCTCTGTTTTTGCCTTAATCTATCAAATGCCAAAGTGGAAAGCACAAACAGATTTGGAATGAAACAGTGGTACCAAAGTCCAAAAAGCACTAAGTTTATGTAGAGCTTATCCAGAAACATGCCCTCAATTGATTAAATGCTTGGTGATGCAAATACACTGAAGGAAATCAGCCATATTTTACAAATGCATGTATAGAGAGCCATGCCTTCATACTCACATTGGTTCACCGCTGTTAATGTATTCCCACAGCATATCTTCTGACAGATCAGCAAACTTCACCTTTGTTTCTTCATGGAAATCTATTAACTGGTAATCCACCTCTTCATCTGAAGTGGGTGGAAATGAAAAGTCCAACAGATTGAAGCTGTGCATTGCTCTCTGATGCACTCTAATGTGTGTTATTTCAGAGAATTGTGTGAAAATCCTACTTTATATTCTTACCTGGAAAATTTAAGTATGTATTTGCTGCAGAACTAATTAATCAAAAAGAAATGATCTACTTACTGTCTTTCTCATGGCAGACGACAATAGCTACACCTGTGACGACACTGTGTTCTTTGCCGCTCAAGCTGACACACGAAATAAATGATGGCATACGAAAATCATTTTGAAAAAATTGCTTTGCCCATTTTCTGTCTTTCATGAAATGAAAAATATAATGGTCCCAAACCTTGACAACATCCTGTAAGCATCTTGCTTGTCCACTGGTTTCTCCAGAATCATGCCATCGACAGTCTGCGGGAAAATTCTCGAGGTGAATAGAAAGCATGCAGGTTGCAGGACAGTGGTGTCACATGTTCTTACCACAATCGTGTCTGCTCCAATCACTATGTCCGGTGTCTTAAGATGTTTCTGAAAGTCATCAACATAACGGGATCCGTTTGCATTCTTATCAAAAACAACCAGCAAAAAAGCAAAAAAAACAAAAGATGAACTCACAAAGGGCATCCTCCTGGCCACCTCCAGAGCCTTCTGCTTGGCTGTCTCAACGGCATACTCATGTGGCTCTTTAAAAAGACCTTTGTCAAGGGTTTCTTTAAACCAGGATGGAACCACCTCAAAACGTAACCCCTGACAAGCAGGAGCACAAAGAGAAAGTAAAATAAAAGATGTTGTCCAGCAATGGAAATCATAGTTGTAAAGGAGGAGACATGCAGCTCAGTGTTTCCGATTTCAAATATGCAACCAATACACACTCTCCCTTGAATAGATACAGAGACTTCTTCGAACTTCAAGCCTTCTTTCAACACATCCAAAAATCTTGTGCCTAATTTATAGATACTAATTTAATTCATTTGCTTTGGTTTTTACAGTGAAAAAAATCGAATTTCACATGAGCCCAAACTGAGGAAATTAATAAAAATGAGACCTGCTTGAAGTTACAAATCAAACAGATGGAGTTATCTGACAAGAAATTAGCAATAGAAGTCCACTCCAAAGATTCCAATGTGTTGCATTAGATCACACATTTTTCATAAAGGAAGAAAAAAATATATTGTTATATTTGGTGAAAGAAGTAAATCCATCAGGTACATACAGCATTGCGGAGAATTTCCAGTCTCCTGGGAGAAGCACTTGCCAGCACGACCAGCTTTCCAGCAAGTTTGGAAATTACAGGGTTCAAAACCATTGTGACCTCTTCTTTTTACTTTAGGAGTAGATATCACAAAATATAATTGTTTATATGCTTTTCAGTCAATGAGCAGGGATTGTAAGGGATTGTTGATGACTAGCTCTGCTGTTTACTACAATGAGATCTATAATAATTCCAGCTAGGTTATTAATATAGTTATCTATGATCACAGACTTCCCTTGCACCTAAGTTAGCATTACAGATTTTCAGTTTCAAATTATCATGGACTAAATACTTTAGAATTGAAAGCATTAAATAAGCACTTTTAAGTTGTGACTCAAAGGATGTTGTTGTCGCTGCGTTTCTGTTTTCTGCACATATCACAAACGAAGATGTGTATTAACCAGCGATGAAAATAAGTAGTTTCGATTCACATTTCTCACGTATGGAAAGGAGAGACAATGAGAAGTGAATCGTGGTGCTCAAATTGATCCATTGCTAAAATAGCGTTCATCACATGTTTAAGCATGTCAACAACACCTTTTAAGTCTTTATGCAAGGGTTAATCCCAAAGTATTTCTTCATTTCTGGAAGGTCAAAATAAACGTACAGCTATATAACACCTTTTACATCACATGGTTTTCCATTCAGCACCAGTGAGCAAATATAGCATCTTACCATTGATTTGCTACCTAATTGGCTAAGGTTAACAACCGATTTAGAGGTTTGCACGATTTTGGAGTGAAAAATGAATCGAAAAAGCATAAATTGCTATATCAGCTCTGAAGTCAGAGTCCCTCTCGGACTGACCTGTAAAAAGCCTATAGGAACCACTGGCCAGCAACTTTCCGGAACTCGTCAGCAAAGCGTCCAGTTCGCAATGTCGTCCACATCATTACTTGTGCGTCATGACGTCCCACGGTGTGGATCTCTCCACCAATCACAATCACAATTCGCAAAAGCAGAGGCAGTTCTACTATGATCCCGCCCTCTCCGCCATTCCGCTCTGTCATACGGTATTTGGAAAAGAATAGAATATTCCTTGACTTTATTCCTTTAGATATTTTTCTTGTTGTCCGCTGGCATCGCTGAGGCATGGATTACTTTAGTGTTGAATTAAGATATTACGTCCATACTCGGCAAGACAAAAGTCAATAAACAAAATATAATTGTTTGATCTGGATAAAGTCAAAACATAAAATAATAAGTATAATGAGACATATATCCCCTGGCGTTGTCGTAGCTGCACTCTGCTCATGGTTCATCCATGATGGGTTGAATGCAGTGGTTTAATTTCGCTGAATTTGTACTTTGTGTATGACCGAATGTGACATTAGAGGTCTGTCTTCATGCTCTATTGGGTGTCATTTACACATTATTGTTGTTTTGCAGAAGGAAATCATGCGACCAGTCCAGGTTGTACCCCGCCTCTCGCCCGATGACAGCTGGGATAAAAAAAAAAAAATATGGACTTAAACGTCCTACCCTAAATGATAAACCATGCACAAAAGAAAATGCAGGTATTTGAAAATAGCTCTGTCTATTTCCATCCAGTGACATATGACAAAGAAGTTGTTTTTTTTCCCTGCTTTTCATTTTTGATTGATACCTGAAGTTTCATTCTCAAAATATGTTACAAAGTCAAGATGCTCAAAGCTTTCAGAAAAGATAAAAAATGACGCAGGTGACCTGTAACATAGCATTATTTTTTGTAAAGTTTGCGTCACAGGAAACTTCCTCCAGTCATAACAAATTTCAGTGAGAATAAGGAAGAACTTACGCTTAATCACGTAAATGATTTTAAAGCTCTCCGAAAGTGTTTTTAGAAAATGTATTTTGAAATGTACTTCATATGGACACCTGATTGAACAAGTTCTCTATATCAAGACCAATTCACATATTTTTCATTATTTTTCTGTAATATTAGTCATTATCTTTTTAACTAAATGTACAACACAATAGAATAATCCTCTTTATTACTGTGTAGAAGTTGCATAGACAAAGGAAAAAAACCAAAACACATTTTATTCACATTCTTATTCAAGCATACACTTTTCTTTCCACAACACATCTGTATATTTACACCAAAACGTAACAAAAACTGATGACTGTTGAAAACAAATAGATCAAAAGATGGGTTCACATTCTATGTAAAACACAAAGTAGAGAAATTAGTTTTTACACAAAAAGTTCTTTTTCAGTTCCTTTCTTTTTTCATCTCAGTTGATTATTTTTGCTCCAATTACACATTACTATGCTCCCCATCCTGACCTTCGAAGGTACACTGGGCAGTATAAATGCTCCCTCTGTGCTCGGTCCTCCCAGAATCCCCAATACTTAGGCTGTTTTGATTCATAATCTGCCTCAGTTTTTTTCTAAACTCTTTGGAAGCGAAATAGTATATGAACGGATCAAGGCAGCTATTTAGGCAGCTGAAACACAGTGTCAATTTGTAGCCCGTGTAGAATGATTTCTTAAAGAACAGTCTCAGCACAGTGTGTGTCAACAGCAGGATGTTGTTGGGTGCAAAGCAGAGGGTAAAAACCAGAATAACAATCAAGGTCAAACGTATAGCTCTTCTTTTCTCTGCTGTTTTTGAGGTATTATCCTGGAGTGTTTTGATGACATTGATATAGCAGAACATTGTGATGCAGAAGGGCAGGAGGAAGAGGATGATGACCATGCAAAAGAGGAAAGTTGCCCAGGCTAACAGGGATGGGAGCATGTTTTTTTTCAACACGTCAAAGCAAGTAGTAATCTCCAGCTCTTTCACGTAAAAGGTCAGGTCTGTGGTCATCAAAGGGTACAAAACAGATGGGACTATGAGCCAAATGAAGAAGCAGCCTATGATTGCAATGTATGGATTCCTTTTCTCCCTCTGTCTATACTCCATGGGCCTGCTGATGCCCAGGTAGCGGTCAATGCTGATTGCCATCATGGTCAGGATAGAGCAGTACATGTTGATGTAGAAGGCCAGGGTCAGGACACTGCATATAAAAAAATAGTGCTTTACCTAATGACTGTTTTAAGAGCAACAGAAGGTTTGACATTTGGTGTTCCAAGGTAAACATACTCCTGTACATTTCGAGTATTAATATTTGTAAATTGTAAAATGGCAAGAGGCACTTTAGATTTTGTATTTTAAAGTCAGATAGTTATTTTTCATTCAGCACAATATTACAATTACCTCCAAGGACATTGATGTATTGTGAAATGCTCTTTTGGTGATAGTGAGTCTGTGACACAAAAACTGCCCCTCCATGCATTTACAGACAAAAAAATTGTAAATGATATATGCTTTTGTTCGACAATTTTTAATGACATTAATAAAAAATCTGAATATGGACTAAGATTCTAGATTCCAAAGCTCTAATAATAATAGAACTGCATTTGATGAATGAAATATCCTTCATGACCTCTACAGCTTTCACATTTGGAATAAAATGATCAAATTTACTTGCTTCAGCTGTGATTAAGAGAAATGTATTTGACCATCTAGAAAGCAACAAGGCATGAAAAGTGAAAAATTAAAGGCCAAAGTAATGTTTCTCTGTTGGAACCCCCCCCCAAAATGTCTCAAATGTATCAAAACAGCTCAAGTTTATTTAAGAATTATATTTTGGTTTGGACACCTTGAATTGTTGCATTGCTATGAAAGAGTGTAGCATACCTGCACATACTGGGCCCAAGTTTCCAATTGTACCCTTGCAGCTGGTAAGCTATCTGAAATGGAAGGGCAGCACCCAGTGCCAGGTCGGTGAAGGTGAGATTAATCATGAAAATGATGGAGGTGGTCTTGGGGAAAGTGTGAAAGATCAGGATCCACATGGAAAGGCCATTTCCCACCAGGTTAATGGCAGTAACAATGATGTAAATGAGAGAGATGGCAATGCTGATGTTTACGTCCTGAAACAGGGACAAGGTGCTGTTGTCTAATTTGGCACTGCTGGTATTTAACATCCTTCCTGGATGGCTGAGGCCACTGATCAACTAGATGCTGTGAATTCATGAAAAAAACAGAGTAATGCTTGAGATTTTGATGAAGACAAAGCACATAAACATACATAGTTTAACAACACTGTTTACACAAAGTAAATTATTGGAACAGGTGGAGAAGTGTGTCAGGTGTGATGTATGATAAAAGCTGTAGTTGGCAGAAATGAAGATGTTGAGGTTCTCTTTGGGGGATGGGAGGATGGATTGGATCAGGAATGAGTCCATCAGAGGAACAGCATACGTTAAATTTTTCAGAGATGAAAGCAGACTGAGATGGTTTGGACACCTGCAGAGAAGGGATAGTGAATATCTGGGAGGGAGAATGAGGTCAGAACTGCTGGGCAGGAGGGTTAGAGGAAGAACAAAAAAAGGAGACTAATGGATCGTGTTAAAGAGGAAATCAAGTTAGTTGGTGTGAGAGAAGAGGGGACAGATAACAGGGTTAGATGGAGGGAGATGATTCACTATGGCAGTCAAAACAGACAAAACAGCTGAAAATAAATATATGTATAAAAATAAAAACCTTGTCAATTATTAGTTTTTTTTCTCTCATGATGTATGCACCTCAGTGACAGTTGCACTTCACAAAACCATTCTTCCGCTCGCAGGTTGGTTCTTTGTAAGTGTGACATGTGCGGGGAGTTTCCATGCAGTTACACAGGAAAACCTTGTGGTTTACAGTTCCAACTGTAAGCCCAAGTAGTAAAAGTTTTGTAAGTGTATTGTCACAGAGAAAAGCTGATGCTAAAGCTAACAGCGAGAAAAACATTAGATAGTCACCAATCAAAGAAGCCACACTTGCAAAGAGGACAAATACTTTCAATGGCAGGTAGTGGTAGTTAAGTGTTTAGCCACCATAGTGAGGTCGCAGATCAATGAGCATGACAATAGAAAGCTCTCATCAGATTATACGTAAAGCATTTCAATAATAACTACCTTGCTCGCATTGAGAAGTATTTTGATTTGTAAAATACATATATTTGTGTACATTCCTATATAACAATGTAGAATTGTCATTGACAGAAATGTCCATAACCAATTTATTCATTGAAAAAAATAACATATAAAACTATGATTTCCATGCATTTATTAGATACACAAATGCATTTAAGAATTAAGGAAATTGAAGGCATTATATGGATTTTTAAACCTACAGTAACGGCCATAGAGGTAGTATTTCTGCCATAACCTGACTTAAAGCAAGATCAAGACTCACCTATATGCTACCAGATTGTCCTGCTAAGGGTCTCTGTCCTCTACAGTCTCTTGAAAAGCTGCCAGTCTGCTCACATTTCAGTCATTTCACTATAGCTATATATCTCTCTCCCTACCATGCTGTATGTCATCCCCTTGCCGTCATACTTGATGGGCGGGGTTCTCTCGAGCACTTGCTTTTCTACTCTGAAATTCAGTATTTAGTTCAACTACTTTCATAACATCAATCAGCTGCTTTGTTTGGTTCGACTGTCATTCATCTTGTCGATTCATGTGTCACCTGTTAATCTTTGATCAGAGACCATAAGGTAAGGCTGTGGTCGGCATGGTGACACAGTAGATCGCTTCAGCCTCACAGCACCAAGGACCCTGGTTCGAACTCTGTGTGGAGTTTGCATGTTCTCCCCGTGTCCACGTGGGTGTCCTCCGGTTCATCCGTTTTCCTCCGATAGTTGAGAAGCATGCATTAGGCTCATTGGAAAAAAAACGGAAATATGCCCCAAATAAGAGAATGATTGTAGATGTGGCGCTGCGATTGACTGGCGACCAGTCCAGGGTGTACCCCGCCTCTCACCCGATGACAGCTGGGATAGGCTCCAGCGTCCCCTACGACCCTGAGTGCAGGTTAAGCGGCAGGGGGTGGATGGATGGGTGAATTGGAGGCTGTACTTTTCATTCAGCCAGCCTTCTGTTTGGATGATGCAATATTTAATAGTGCTACAATGCTCAGAAAGGAAAAATCTCAGTTTCTCCACTATGGCCCTTTTAATAGGGGACGTTCGCTCATTGTTCACTGTGTGTACTAGATAGTTTTACTATGATAGCATTTGGAATTTCAGGGATGCTGTGATTATCTTTTGTTGTTTATTTACTCGGCTTTGGTACAGCTCTGAGCGGCTACCCTCTTTAAAATGTCCCATTTATGCCACTTTCAGTTGAATGGTCACTTTTTAGCACAAGCTGTTTACGAATTTACAAATTAGTCCTGGCCTCTTATCATCGTATAAAAAACACATGCAGGCTCACATGCAGAGTAATGGCTGGCAAATTACTTAGTATAATTCTTAATTCTCCAAGGATTTATCAAACTATCTGTAGTATCATTGGGTACTTTACAGTAGTTTTTTTTTTTTTTTTTTTTATTGTATCCTGTTTACTTTTTTATCAACCAGAGTTTATTTGCCTTCACATATCTGCTCATTTGATATTGGCTTCCTCCTGTTGCCAACGGCTGCAGTTTATCTCTGTTAACTTCCTTTCATATACATGGTGGTAAATACAAAACAATGAAAGAGTAGAATAACTATATTACCTACAAGTTAAGTGAAAAATCAGCCAGTCCTAATTTTCACTGCAACCTGATGTTAAGGTTAGAAGACAAAAACTAGATCCACGTGAGTTGTTACACAATGAACTGAGTCAATTCTAACATTAGAAAATGAGTCAAAATGGTTTATTATGAGCTGGTTAGGTTCCACACCCTATAACAACTTTGCACATTTTTAAGAGCAAACCGGGGCACACCCTAACGTCTCCTACATGAAGTAAATGTTTATTTTGTCACAACACAGGTAAACAAACATGGAAAACGATATCAGGTTATGTGCAAAATGAATTTACAGTTAGGCTTGATAAACAGACTATATTCTATAGAGAATCATTATAAAACTGTGCAAACTGCTTACAAAGTATCATTTTTCATGACTCGCCTTCTGATTTAATCTTTAGTCTTTCATTTTATTTCTAGAAAATGGTTTCCAGATATGTGCATTGCTCACAAAAAGCTGTGTTGGTAGTGAAACCTGGAAATTAAACCTTTTTTTAAAACCTTTTACGAAAAATCAAGAACAATCTGTAAAACATTTTGACATTAAAACTCTATCTTGTCAATAATCAATCATCCACACCTCACAAACACAGGGTTTCACTCTTGAACAATTTACATCTATTATCTGCTAACTCATCCAAACTTATATTTCTTTATGATTAAATGGATAGGGTCTTTGAAATATCCTGTTTGTTTGAAGGCCTGCTGACAATGCAATCATACATTCAGTTCTGAATCATGAATGTACATTATTACTTTCTCATACAGGTGCATGTTCACAGACACGCACACACACTCATAGACACATGCACACACATACAGCACCGATGAAAGACAAATTGAAACCTAGCTCAAAGCATCTAATTTAAACATGGATCAACATGGATATCCCTGGTTATGGAAGTGTATTAAGTAACCAAAGATTGTTGTGTTATCATTGGAATATTAATGTACTTTATTTGTTTCATAGCTCATTCTTTTTATACTGTCTTTTCCAAAAATAAAATCTATCTGTGAAGAAGGGACACTTTTTGAAAGTCATACAGTGACATAGCCAACCTACTGTATTTGTATTGAGAAAATGTTTGTGTTTTGGTAAAAACAACTTCGTTGACCAGCATTCGGAGCTGCTATAGGTTGTATTTCACAGAACACTGATGAAAAGCAAATACGCAGAATATAAATTTGACCTTTATCCTTATTTGATAGCTTAATAATAAGTTGATGGTGCTACTCTCAACACTGATTTTAATGCTTCGCCTACACACATCCAGATTGCTCATGGTCATCTTTGATTTTCTCAAACTCCTTGTCAAGCCCTGTTGCTATGGTGACAACCTCATAACAATGCTCTTCCCCAGGTTCTAGCAAGTGGCCCACGGGGAGGCAGTCATAGCCTTTTCCTGCTGAGCTCATGCGCTTGCGGTTGCGTGCACCGGGCTGATAGAGCTGCATGGCAGGACGGTCCTGCAGAGAGATGGTGGACAACGGATTTAAAAGACAAGAGCAGCACAAGCCTTGAAACACAACTTGTGAGAAATTGGCTGAAGAATTAACCACATCTCTTATGACTAAGTCTGAAACACTTCCTCTGTAAAGTATTTCTTTTGTAATACTAAAATTACTAAACTTTTTAATCTAATTAACATTGAGGCCCAACCCAGCTCTAACGTCTGCTGTACTGGAAGTGGTGGAAAACTGCTAGAAGACTGAGCAAAGAGTCCATCCATTCCCACTAATAAATCATTCCCTATTCACTTCTCAAACCTCTGTGAAATCCATAGGCCTCTGAGATGCGCCACAACAAAGCTATGACATGAAAATAATTTTATCTTGGTTTAAGATGAAGCAGTCGTCACCTGATTCCCCCTCTACATGCTCACCTTCTCGCTCACCTTGTTTCTGAGGCGTTCCTTCCTGTTACCCAGGTCCTCCCTGTCTTCTTTCCCCTGTTTGTCCCCGCTATCAGGGCAGTAAGAATAAACGTTGTGATGACCCTCTTTCTTGGCTCTGTCCTGGCAGTATCCCTTTCCCCATTTGGTCTCATCTTTGCGGCGCATGAACTTGTCAAACTCGTAGTGGTGCCGCTGACGTTTGCGCTCCTCATCCTTCGCGCGGTGATCTTTATCCCTCTGTCTGCGGCAGTGCTGCTCTCTCTGCTCCTTGTCACTCTCAGGCTGGCCTCTATGCATTGTCACATTTGAAATGTTTGATTGGAGAATCATTGTTTGTTTAGAGGACTTGTTTGACTTCATAAATACAGAGGGTTTTTGACAGATTGCCAGTATTAAGGCGGGACCATTTAGATTCAACAACTTGTCAATGTTAACTATAAAGAAAACCTGGGAAAATATTTCTGTTTTTGTTAATTTGGTTACTGCAACACAAAGTAGAATTGCTAATTTAATATCACAAGGAACTCCGTATGTGCATCCTTGCATCCAATCTGTTAAGGTGACTAGTTATCTGGAATATAAAAAAAGAGAGATATAGGCTTTGTTTTTTTTTTCTTCTAGAAAATGGTGTACCATTATGGGGTTTTCTAAAATGCTACTTTATTTAAATATTGGGACCTGAGTTTTTTGCTAATAGGCTCTCCAAAATCCTGTGAGTTTTTTAAAGCAGGGGGTAAAACACAACAGGAAATAAAAAAAAAGAGTGTGATCATGCCTAAAACAAACAGTACAAAGATGATACTCTGGTACTGTTAACTGGAATAGATAAATAAATAAATGAAGAGATAATCATTTGTTTTTTCCACTACAGAAGTATCTAATGAATACAATTCTGAAAAAAATGTCTTCTGAGTTCTCTTGCTTTACTTTTGTGTTCTTATGTTCTTCCCATAAAATACAGTAAGCTGTCAAGTTTCTGTAAAAATAGAAAATCTTGCGAACATTTTCTTTTAGCAGAGAAACTGACTCATATGGTACCAATAACATGGCCACCTATTGCGCACATTTGTTAAGAATTTCATGATTTTTACTTTTCCTTGCTCTCCCTTGACTTTAGTTGTCCGCTGGCTTTTTCCCATTTTCCTCTGTCGGACTCGCCAAAATCACTTTTGTCCTTCATTCGGTCAGAGTCCATGTCATCTTCCCTTTCATTCTTCTTCAGAAGCTAAAACACAAACACAAGTGATGGTTTCATTATTGGGATATTAAAACAGTCAAATAACTTTACGTTACATTTTGTAGCTTTACCTTTATTTTTATCTCTTTATCAGATAACTTCTTCTGCTTCTCCGCCTCTTTCCGTTTGCGCTTCTCCTCTTCTCGCCGCTTCCGTTTCTCCTCCTCCCTTTGTCGCTTCTTTTCAAATTCTCTTCTTCTTCTCTCCTCTCGTTTCTCCTCTCGTATTCTCTGCAAAGCAGAATGAACTACATCATCAATTTTCACATCTTTAGGAACAATCCATTTGAGAAGTGTAATTTTCTTACCTGCTTCTCAATTTTCTTATTTTTGATGTACTCTAACAAAGGCGTTGTCCTCTTGGCTGTAATTTGTTACAAGATAATTGATAAATTTGTGGAGACTGATATCTGCTTTGTGGTGTTATAAACATCACTTGCTTTGAGTCATGCATATAAAGCCTTACCGATGAGTTCTCTGGTTTTGGCTTCAATTTCTCCCAGCAGAGTCTCAGGGTTGGCCATAGACTTCTCTTCATCACAGGAGTAGTTCTCCAAAAAACGCTTATATTCGGGGTCTAAAGGGTGTGAGAGCCAAGATGAAGAATAAAACTGCAAGTGACTCATGATGGACTCTTCAAAGATTAGATTTATATAGCTCTATTTTCTATAGCTGAAATATAGCCTACCTTCCTCAATACTCCCAGCTTTTGCATCTTTCTTTTTCAGCTTCTTCTTGGAGATCTTCTGAAAAGGGGCAAACTCTACTACTGCGGGGTACTCCTGGCCTGAATACATATAAATAATACACTTGTTATTAATAGATCACCTATCAGACACACACACTGGGAACATAACACATATAAGGACAGCTTTTTGCACATTAAAATTCAGTTTGCAGATGTGAAACAAACACACTTTTGTTTGCTTTCAATACAGCATGTCTGGTCTGGGTGTAAATCTGCTTACAATCAAAGAGAGATCAAATGAAAAAAGGGAAAAAATTACCTTTGCTGTCAATAAAAACATATCCATCAAATCTGTCTCGAAAAAGAAGTATGTCATCAGGGTTTTTGAAATTGATGTATGCTCTGGAGAACAGGTGAGGGTAGAGACTGCGGAGACAATTAAGCAACATACAATAATTTATACGACACACCTAGAAGGTCACCCCTGCCTTTTTACTTGTGTGTACAGTTGAATATCTTGCCATGCTTACCTTTGATCAGCTGGGAAAAATTCAAAATAGTCATAAGATGGAAGTGGACTGAGTTGTTCTTCGAGCTGGTCCTTTGATAGGTGAGGCGGGAGTCTTCGAATAACGACCTGTGATCAAGTTTTAATCAGTCATTTCTTGTGGAGTTGAAGAGTTTAGTTAGTGGCTATTTTATCTTTCTCACAGTTAGAGCAGCGCTATAGGTGACCTGCATGATATGGGTGTCATTGATTTGTCGTAACAATGTCACTCCCTATCTTAAAAGAAAAGTTGCTAAGTGAACAGCTTTTGAGGCAACCGTGTGTCAATGTGTTAAAATACATTTTGAAAATTGCAATATGCTGAGTAAATTTAGTATTTGTGATAAACTGCCTAAGAAACAAACAACCTCAAAGCATTGATTTAAAATTAACATTGAGTTACCTAACTGAGATAATAATATTGATGAGAGACTGAATGCATTTTTTTTAAGTGAATTAAAATAAAGGGTCTTTTGACTGTTTTGATGACACATAGCTATATTATATTGTGGCTATATTATTCACAAAAAACATGTTCAACATGTTTATCCCAGGAAATAAAGCCATCGAGGGTGTAGTCACTACATATCATTTTACTTGAATCTCATGTTTGATCCAAACGCACCATAAAGAGAAACTGTCTCGTCCTTTCATAAAATGCACCAACATTGCATAACTGTTGGTTTCCTACTTTTTTCCAGTTCATCCCGCATGGCTGCATCAAACAGTCTCTCTAGCCTCCATCCGGTCGGCTAACTCCTCATCATAGCAACGCCGTTATAAACTTACGTTCCTGTTTGCATGTGTTTTTGGTGACAAACAGCTGTTTTAAATCATCCATATTGGGATACATTTGGGGAGACGGAAGGTTTTGATGCTGCTGTGAGGGAGAAGCTGAGGGGACGGAGTCGCTGTCCGCGGTGCTGAAATCATCCCACGTCGTCCATGTCTGTTTCCCCTCACAGCGTAAACAATGCGACACGTCGCGAACGCCGGACTCCGTACCTTGGTGAAAACCTCTTTCTTCTCTTCTTTCTGCTTGGTGTTCCCAAGAGTGTTTTCCTGCTCCCTCGGGTTGTCCCTGAACTTTAACTCGACGACGC
The DNA here is from genome assembly GCA_901007705.1 of Fistularia tabacaria. NCBI lineage: Eukaryota > Metazoa > Chordata > Actinopteri > Syngnathiformes > Fistulariidae > Fistularia > Fistularia tabacaria. Next base: position 146,412 of record CAAKHD010006516.1, read on the forward strand.
TTTTCTCCTTGCTCAGCGTCATTTGCTCCTTTTCAGACCTCATTTCTTTCCATCGCCGTCTCGCCCGTGATCGCCGTACTCTCGCGAGAATAAACGACTCTCGCGAGGGGGGAGGGGCGGAGACGTCAATACAACCCAGCGCCATGACCTCTGTTTAATAGGGGGGGGTCACACAGACATTCAAGAAAATTAGCTTCGATAATCAACGTGCAAATATCTTGTCAGCAGGTTGTCTTGCTTCCATTACGTGAAAAACTTGACAAACTGATTTTGTTTGGAAGCTACAGTATTATTTTCTTTTGTTCCTCATGTACAATCGATCTTGTAAGATCTACAGCCTATAGGTTTCCAGATTTCTGATGAATTAACATTTTATTTGCATTCTGTAAAACACAAGTTCTGTTATCACTGGTGATCAGTCCGGGGTGTATCCTGCCTCTCGCCCGATGACAGGTGGGACTGGCTCCAGAATCCCCCGCGAGTGCAGGATAAGCGGCAGGCGTTGCATGGATGGATGGATGGACATGGTAAGAGACAAATTCAGAATATAAGTGTGGTAAAATTGGTAACTCCGATTATTATAGGTTTCTACATGCAAACAGTAAATTACTGGTAAGGTTGATGGAATAACAGATAAATGAGAGGATGCCACTTTTAGAATTCCACCTTGTAAAACACAGCCATTATAAGAACCTGATTTAACAATCAATAAAATGTTTCTCTTTGAGTTTTATAGTTCATTAAACAAGTAATAGCATATGAGGATTTCATCTAATTAAAATAACTTTAGACAGAGTGCTGCATGATATCCCCCTACGTCCCACGGAAGCTTTCGAAAAGTTACTTGGATGGATCGTTCCTAATAGCATGATTTGCCACAGAGAGCGTTGACTGCACAGCTCCATGACTCAGAGTAGTCGGGCTGGCTCACTGAGCACCGATGGACATCTCGGTAGGGAACTGAGGGCAGATGGAAATATATTCAAATTAGTCAGGATATGCAATCATAATTTTTAAACAAAACAGATCACAACAAAGGAATTTTCCCTATGGGGATCAATAAAGTACTATCATATCTTAACTTATGAAGTATCTATCTTGAATTAAAATGTGCAGTCACAATTTCTCCATGGCATGTGCAAATAAGTTTCAACTCACCGGTAAGGAAAGTTTGGCTTGCACTGCTGGTGCCCAAACAAAGGCGAGGTGAGGGTTTGTTCAGCGTTGATACGGAACTTTTCAGGCTGGGGACAAATGTAGAGCAAGTGTCCAAGTCCCGACAGATCCATTCTTGGGTGTAAACTATGGCAGATTTAGAGGGAGTGCACCCCATCTCGTTTGCGCTTTATCTGGTCACTCTCCATCAAGAGACCTAACATGGGTACAAAAGGGTTGGGGGTTGTCAGGGAGATGATGGAGTGTTGTCACCTTGAGAGGAGAGACTACACTCCTCCCCTGAATGGTGATGTGACATTTGAGAGGAGGCTCTTTACTCCTGCCTCCACACAGTGGGACCACCAGATTAGTCTTTAATATTTGAAATTAGAAATGGCTTTTAGCCATTATTGGGAGAAAAACAAAACACAGAAATACGAAAGTTTTCAAAATCTTAAGAAATCACATCTGATCTGACAATTACCAACAAAATTTCAAGAAAACTCATTGACAGAAACTAGAGAGCAAGAAAATATAACTTAATGACCTACAGTATTAGAATGACCTATATGTGACATTTTGGCCATCAGTATGAATTATAGAATTTTGGGGAAAAAACTTTTTATTATTGTGATTATTATAGTGATCTTTTTACTTGGCACCTTCACCAATATTTAAAAAAAAATGCAAATTACATTTCATTGACTTACAAATCAGAAAAACAAACACAAACAACAGTTAAAAAGCAATTTATAGTAATTATTAAGAAAGTACTGAAAACTGAAATGGATAAATTCTCCAAAAGAACACACAAACAACTGAGCAAATTATTTACATGGACTGAAAATAGGAAAAAGTAAGATTTCCCAATTAATGTTAAAAACACTACTATTTCATGCCTTACAAATTGAAATAAGCTGTTTTTGAGCCCTGCTAGCCACATAAAATGTGTCCATGATAAAAAAATATCACTTACATATATATGATAACCTTAAAATTAGGCGCTGGATTGCCTTGAAAGTCAAATTTTTAGCCATTTTATTGAACTTATTAAATATGTGTTTTACTGATATAAACTCTTGTTGGCTACTTTTTTGACAAAGCAGTATATATTTCTATGGCTCTTTCTTTAAGGTGAACATCCAAAGGGTAAGTAGAGTCGAGGGCACTAAGAAGTGACTAAAATCTTTTATTTGTGACGTGAGATCGTTGCTCAAATCAATCAAGTGTCAGAGGATCACAATTTCAGTCTTCACCCAAGTTCCTGACCCTTTAACCAAGGCACGTGTTAATTCCCCTTTCAAAGTGCATTCTTGCAAAACTGTTCAGCAGAGGCTGTACACATGCACACACGCACACACAAAGATGAACTACCATGGCATGATCTATACTTTGTCAGTGATACAAACACACTTCCAATACACAAGAGGGGGAATCCACAGGAAACCTTTGGTAAAAGATACACGCCCAAGTTTTGGTTAAAAGTTGTCCTTGAGCATTGATGCGTTTACCCATGACCACCTGTTGCTACAGCACTATCACCTCCTGGGTGGATGAAATCATGTGCTTGTGTCCGACAAAGTGTCCAACATTACGTCACTCTCATACATATCACACTCCAGTGTTAAAGAGAGTCGCAGAGGTGTTTCCAACATCATCTTATCCTGAGCTGGCAGTGGTGTTTCCAGGGATGTGACGCTGCCTTCTTCTAGTCTGGGTGTAGCAAGGTCGCTGGGCTCTGAGGTGTTCAGCATCTTCATCAGAGCTGGAGTGTTTAAGTTTCCTCGCACCTTGTCACTTATGTCAGTGCCTTAGTGGAGAGAAGTTCCAACACATATTAATGCTATTGAGTGTTTTCAATGATTGTTTGTTTTTAATTTGTTTCCCCAGTCATGAAAAAGCATGGCTTTGTCTAGCACGTATTTAATTTGATTCGATGTTGAGCCTTGCTGTGAAAAAACAGTAAACATGGATCAATTTTTCTTTGATTTTCAGTACTTAAAAACAGTCCCTCATTAGGTCAGTGGAGTGTGTGTAAGAAGAAGGATCATAAATTGAAACATTGAACTTCCTCCACAATTATGCAAAAAGGAAACTTCTGCTTTACAGCAAAGCTCTATCTTACCTATGTAAGCATCTGTGTCTCCAATGTACATCTCGATACAGTGGCCAAGCATTGTCACAGAAAAAGTGTCATCCCTTTTCAGTCCAAGTGCCTGCAGTAGACAGAAGATAAACATGCTTTTTACGAAAAAGCAATCTAAAACTATATTAAAACATATACCTCAGTGCCTTTGTTTTAAGAAATTCCACAAAATGTCGAAACCATCTTTATTTGGAAAAATTTGATCTCATTCATCTATGTTTCTCATATCACCAAAATGTCACTGTTAAGCTGAAATTGAACATGAATTTGTTGAACATGAATTGAACATCTTTGCTTTATAGTTTTATGCCATGAGACATGCATGTGTGATTCGGCCACCAAACCCCAAATCTGTCCAGCGTTAAAGAAATTACTGAGATACAATGCTCAGGAGGATGGCAGAGACAGCCGCACAACCAAAACTATTAAATATCACAAATATCAGTATCGATGTAGAAACTAACTGACTCAAGACCAATGGTAAGATGGGATTCACATGAGATTCATGGTATTTACTTTAAAAATGATTAAAAATTGCCGTTCTGCTACTTGAGCAGACTGGATGTGAATAGATTGCAAAGTGTTGAGCTAAAAAGGTGGATGCTCTGTAGTGATTAGAGGTAGGCCATAATGGCAAGCCCTCACAAGAACTTGACATAAACACACTTCTTAATCTTTTCTTTTACATAGTTTAACTTCATACTTAGATATATGTTTTTTTGTGTGGAAAAATGGTATTAGAGTATGGTATATTCTTATCTTGAAAATACATCTGAGAAAATTTAAGCTTCAACCAGGCTGCTGTAACATCTGAACTGAGGAAAAAGTGACTATACCGTGTGGAAATAATCAATGGCACTCTCAAAGTCACCCATCAAGCTGTGCACATATCCTATAGCAGCATAGGTGGAGGCATGCTGAGGGATCAACACCAACGCCTGCCGGTGGTATTCCAGGGCCTGGTCGTATTTTCTAAAGAGACAAACACCAGATCATGGAGAATGTTCACTTGAGAAAAGAATATTTAGATGATGTGGACAGATTCAAGTTAGACTGAGGACAGACTGAAGTCATGTTATCTATGGTTTTTAAGTTTGTTTTTCCATCCATCCATCCATCCATCTTCCTCCGCTTATCCGTGGTCGGGTCACGGGGGAAGCAGCTGCAGCAAGGAGGCCCAGACTTCACTCTACCCAGCCACATGGTCCAGCTCTTCTGGGGGGACCCAAAGGCGCTCCAAGGCCAGCCTGGAGACAGTCTCTCCAGCGTGTCTTGGGTCTTCCCCTTGGCCTCCTCCCAGATGGACATACCCGGAATACCTCCCCCAGGAGGCATCCTGACCAGATGCCCGAGCCACCTTTCCTGACTCCTCTCTATGCAGAGGAGGAGCGGCTTTACTCAAGAGTTCTTCCCGGATGGCCGAACTTCTCACCCATCTCTAAGGGAGAGTCTGGCCACCCTGCAGAGAAAACTAATTTCTCCGCAACGCGGCGCTTGTATCCGCGATCTGGTTCTTTCGGTCACTACCCACAGCTTGTGACCATAGGTGAGGGTAGGAACGTGGATCGACTGGTACATTGAGAGCTTCGCCTTCCGGCTCAGCTCCCTCTTCACCATGACAGACCGGTACAGAGTCAGCATCACTGCAGACACTGCACCGATCCACCTGTCCATCTCCCAATCCATCCTTCCCTCACTTGTGAACAAGACCCCGAGATACTTGAACTCCTCCAATTGGGGCAGGACCTCTTCCCCGATTCCGGTCAAGCACCATGGTGTTGGGTTTGGAGATGCCGATCCTCCAAAGCGATCCTCCAGCTCTCAGTGGCCGCTTCACACTGGGCTGCGAACCGTCCACTGAGAGCTGGAGATCATGGCCTGACGGAGCCAACAGGACCACGTCATCTGCAAAAAGCAGAGATCTGATCCTGTGGCCACCAAAAAAGATCCCCTCAACGCCCTGGCTGTGCCGAGAATTTCTGTCCATAAAAATTATGAACAGAATCGGTGACAAAGGGCAGCCCTGGCGGAGTTCAACTCTCACTGCAAATGGGTCCGACTTACAACCGGCAATGCGGACCAAGCTCCGACTCCGGGCAGACAGGGATCGAACAGCTCGTATAACAGGACTGCCCATGGGACACGGTCAAATGCCTTCTCCGAGTCCACAAAACACATGTAGACTGATTGGGCAAACTCCCATGCCCCCTTGGGAACCCTTGCTGTCAGTCCAGTGGCACTGTCCCCGACGTCCACGCAATGCTACAGAGGCATGTCATCCTGGACAGCCCTACAGCATCCAGAGCCTTGAGGAACCCAGGGTGGACCTCATCCACCCCTGGGGCCCCGCTACTGTAGAGCTTTTTGACTACTTCAGCAACTTCAGCCCCGGAGATAGGTTTACCCCCCCCCCCCCCCCCCCCCCCCCCCCCCCCCCCCCCCCCCCCCCCCCCTTCCCCCC
>CAAKHD010006516.1:154070-229060 GCA_901007705.1 Fistularia tabacaria
CCCACCCCCGCGGAGAGGTCGGGGGGGGGCAGGACCGAAGCAACAAAACGGCCCAGACGGGGGGGGGGGGGGGGGGGGGGGGGGGGGGGGGGGGGGGGGGGGGGGGGGGGGGGGGGGGGTTCAAATCACTTGGGACTATATTCCACATCACATGAATTTTGGGCACAATTTATTCCAACCAGGCTTGAAAAAAAAGAAGGCCAAATAAATTATTTTATATGGTTTCAGTTGGAATTCTTCCCATGGTTACCATGGTAATTTCAGGATAGAACAGAACCTAGGGACCAATTTTTACAATGAATCCCTTGGGTCATGGAAAATCCTAAATGTTACTCTCTCATCAAGGTTTCTAAACCTCTCACTGTATGGTTAAGGCTCCCAGAGAATACAACAATAGTTCTGAAGAAAACTTCCTGCTAGTATGAGGGGGTTGTGTGATATTGTTTGAAGCTATTCAGTGAAAGGTAAATAATGTTTGAGTTAATCAATGGGCACTGCACACTTCAACAGTGAAATAGGATATCACCAGTTTTAATTAATGACAAAGAAAAAAATCAATATATGGCCTGATAAGAATGTATATGATGGTATAACCAAGAAATCAAAATTAAAGGAAACACTGGTCCTCTGTTTACCACTTATATTTTAATCTTTAGACTACAAGGTACAATAAGTATTTCAAAGTGAAACATTATGACCTTCAAACTGATACTCTCAGTGTAAATGGAAAGAAAACAAGCTTTTCTTGTTGAGGGCATGATTTCCTGACAAACATTATGTGTAAGCTTGAGAGAAAATGTGAGTTTTTTTTGTTTTTTTTCTCAATGTTTACATGTCATCAATATGATTCAACACAGTGTATTCTATTATGCTACTCAATTATATCAGAGATCATAATCACCATCATTTTCGTCCTTTAGCTGTTTATACTAAACTAGGATTGCTCACGGTCTCTGAAATCTTTGCTCACTTAGTCACGACTCCCTGAAGCTGCAATTTCCATACAGCTGAACTGCTTTTATCTTTCTTCTGAATAAGGGGGATCCCTTTCTGCCACTCAATCATAAAACAGAATGCCACATATTTCCATTTTGAATCACTTTGTTTATTAATCATTAAGGCCAAAATACTCTTTGGAGATCACATATCTTAAAGCAGGTAGGCCCAATTCAATTAAAAGAACAGCTAATCCAAGCCCTGATAATGCGACCCTTTTGATACAGTATTTTGAAAGTGGGAATCTGTCGCTGCAAACGATAGTGAGTTACTGTATGTACAGGGTAACTGCAGGTACCAGCTAATCTAATTTAATGACCTTTAATGCCGTCTTTAATGCCACTTTTAGAAATGTAATGACCATTTCTAACTGCAGATACATTTATTTACAATAATGTCAATCATTTACATCTAGAACAGATTTTGCACAGTAGCAGATATATATAGATAATACCTTCTGAGTGACAATGGAACAAAAGTAGCACATGGATTTCACTTTGTGTATGATTATTAGTGCATATTTCTAAGTTTGTTTCCTTTTTGCTCCAAATCTAGTGGTGTAACTTTTGCACCGTCAGAACACCGGCCATAAACAATCGGCAATTAAAGGGTTCCTTTTGTCAATCATCACCAATCATCACAAAATTCCAATCAAAATTCATGTTGTAGTCTTCTTTTCATTCCACAAGAACATTATAAGTAGAATTCACCATGACCTTGATGACTGAGAACCCCCACGTCCAATCAAAATAATCTAATGTTTATCTAGCCTAATTAAAATAAATTGCAAATAGCATTGTTTTCCCATCGAGTGTGTTAACATTTTTAATGGCTCTAGATATTGAATTGAGTGCTTTCTAATGATATTTAAGGCCTTAATTTTGGCAAAATCTACTTAATGACTTTCAATGCTTTTTAATGACCTGTGGAAGCCCTGATATAAATCCTTGGGAAAGACATATGCTTTCATGTTTATACCACAATTGTGTAGCAGACTACCTCAATGCTCTATGTATGGACATGTGGGGATGTTAGACCAATGTTTTATGATGCTGTCACCAAACTGTGAAAGTGTAAAAAACTAATTTAGCACAAGAATTTGGGAGCTTTCAAAATCATTCACATAGCAAATCAGAATCGACTGCACTTACTTTAATTTTCGGCATACATGACCCAAGTTGTTTAACAAAGGCTCCCATTTGTCCACAGTCACCTTCAATCCAATCAAAAAGAAAACATGAGACACTGAAAAACACTTCATTCACACTGTCATTTAACAATACTTCTTACACTTAATAAATTGGCCTTTACCTCATTCCCTATTGCTTTGATTTTCTCCATTGCATCTAGAAACAACCTTTCTGCTGTCTTCCAACTGAAAGGGAAATGTTTGCATGATCATGAATTTTAAACATAATAAATGTCTACATCTCTTACCTGTGTGCTATTTGTGGTTGCTTTTAATGATTCAAAGGATCAGTTCACAATGATCTGGTTATTTCTTTTAAATAACACTTAACCTGGGTGAACCAAAAATGTGAAGTGATGTGATCAAACTGCAAATTAAGTAACAAAGAACTGTATGTGGATTACATTCAAATGGTTAAAACAGAATGTGATTTTGTTTCCTGGATCAAAATGAGATGGGTGTGGTACCATGCAGTGTTTTGGATGGGGGGCCGATGAAGGCCAGCAGAAGGTGCCCACTGAGAAATGTCATATCGTATTGTTACCAGTCATGTAGTGATTACGATCAGCTGCATTGCTGTCATGTTGCTGGCAAAATATTGAAAGACTACAACTACTCCTCAATGGTAATATTCCACGGATAAATTGGGTGATTATTGGGTGATTATGATGCACCAATTAGTCAAAGGTCAATAAGAGTCACTGAAGGAGAACAGCTGCAGGATTATCATAGCATTGCTAAATCTGTGGCTTCTGCTTTTACAAGTATCAGTGTGTGTGCCTGCAGCTAGATGACTCACTCTCCATTCTGGAATGCAACCACTGCCACCTCGTGTATGACAAATGGGTCTTCTGGAGCGATGCTAAGAGCCTGGCTGAAGAATCGCTCTGCCAGCTTGGAGTTGTTGGTCAAACCGTACTCCAGGCCAATGTAGAGCATGGGTAAATGACACCTGTGTGACAGAGGGCAGAGTTACCTGAGACAAACAGTTATTGCGAGATTAATTTATAATAATACCACCTCAGTCTAAAATTTGAAGCCTTAAAAGTAATGTTGAATCTATAAAAGAAAAAAGAGCTAAAAACATGGTGTTTAAATAGTGAATTACAGAAAATGACTGTCTCTTATGTTCCAGCACACAAGACTCTCGATTCCACCGGTTTGCCTTTTTAAGTGGTTTTACAAAGAAAAGGAATGCGGAAAATATACTTCAGACATGGAATGACTGATCCATTGCAGAACCTCTATTATCGATGCAAGCTGCCAATACCCCCCCACAGAAAAACAAAAAACACTAGCAATAAAGCACCTGGGCTCCGAAGTAAAGAATAAAGATATTTGTGGATAAAACTTTGAAATCACTTGGCAATTTCTGAGAATAAAAGAAATATCAAGCACTGGCCTGTCACATGCCTACCCTTTCATCAGCTGGGCAGCAGTGAAGTAGGCAGCCATGGCTTGGTCATGCTCGCTTTCTACAGCAAATGAATGACCATAAGCAATCCATGCAGGGCCATATGTCCTCTCCAGGGTGGTGGCTTTGCTACAGAGATACATCAGTATTCATTTTTGAATTAAAATTGTTCTGATTTACGCTGAAAACAGAACAAAGATCCCTTAACCAGTATAGGTGTATACCTCAGGTAGCGTCTAGCATGTTCATTTTTATGGCCAACCATGAGGTAGTAGCAACCAACAGCAAACCACGATACCTGGTAGAATGTAGATATTTTGTCATTAAAGAAATTAATTACAACTAAACAAAGTGTTGGTGTATATCAGAAACACGTACCGGATTGTTGGGATACAAGTCTACAAGTTTATGTGAGAGGTAAAACAACTCTAAAGGGGGAAAAAAAACATTGAAAACTACTTATAATTGTGCCTTATCAATCAACATTGGAAAAAAATAAAAAACGTGAAAGCAATTGAGAGATAATATACCATTTGCTTTTCCAAGCTCTACCAGAGTTCCTATGTGGACTGGTAAACAGTTAGCATGGAACGGATCTTTAACCATCACCCTGAAATGAAAAGTACCTATTGGTGTCGAAGATTCTAGTACAGTAAGACAGACAAGTCATTAGAGATACATTAAAGAACTAGATCATGCATGAATTAATATTACAGTAATCGAAGCGAAAGAAACCTACATTGATGTGAGTTTGTAGCACATCTTGAAATCACAGTTATAATAATGCCTCTCAGCAAGAGAGACCACCACATCCAGGTTCTCCTGAAGACCATTAACCATCTCTGGTACAACCAAATCACTGGGTTTGTTATACTGCAACAGAAGCGATAAGGAGAATGCCGGGATCTACATCACTTTGTAAGAGAACAGACCAAATTGACACCCACCACTGTAATATTAACTGTAAAATTCACAAAGGATTCTATATTTTGGTTATAGTTGGTGGCTTTCAAAGTGTATGCGTGTATTGACTCGAAAATAAACTGGAAAAAATGGTGGAACTTGAATACTAATATACTGAAATAAAGAATATCACAAGCAAACAATATAAAACACAAAAATGGTTAAAATAAAGAAAACTACAGAATGTCTACCTTCTTTAACTTATTCTCAAATAAGAAATGCAACAGCTCCTCCTCTTCTTCAGTACACTGTTGACTCAGAGGGAGTGAGTCGAGGAAGTCCTTCTCTATAAAAAATAAATAAATAAATGAATTAAAAAAAAAAAAATAGAATGACATGATGGAAAAGAATTTAAAAAAATTATAATCAACACATTAGTATCAGAAAAAAAGCGATTGCAGCAGAGCATGGACTCACCTTCCTGAGCAGTCAACATGTGGTGTGAAGTTAGAAGGTCAAAGGCTTCAAAGCAGTACACATCCAGTTTCAAGGCCTCTTTGTAGCTGGAGGTGGCCAGTGGCCTGTTGTCCATGGCATCATAGATTTTTCCCCGCAGGAGGCAAATAGAACTGTTGATCTGAAATATTTCAGATAGGATAGGGAAAGAGCAGCAAAAACAGGGAATGAATAGGTCTATAATACTCTCCTTATTCCCAAGTCCGGCAGCTGTTTCCAATCATTATAACTGATTATTACTATCTCGAATGAAAATGCAGCCTCAGAGCGGCACAGGACAGTGTCTCCTGGAGCCAGCCTCGGGGTGGGGTGGGGCGGGATGGGGGGGGCACCGTCCAGTGTCACCCTGAGCCAGTCCCAAGCCCAGATAAATGCAGAGGATTGCGTCAGGAAGGGCATCCAGCGTAAAACATTTGGCAAAACCAAATATACGAATCGAATGTAAGAAGGACAACACATGTTTTGGAGAGAAGGTCAGAGAAGCCAGACTGAGATGGTTGGTCATGTACAGAGGAGGGATAGTGAATTTATTGGTAGATGGATTCTGGAATTGGAGCCGTCAGGCAGGAGGTCTAGAGGAAGACCGAAGAGAAGATTTACGGACATAGAGAGAGAAGGTATGAAGTTAGTTGGTGTGAGAGAGGAGGTTACAGAGAATGGGGTTATATGGAGAAGGTTGATTCGCTGTGGCGGCCCCTAAAGGGAGTAGCTGAAAGGAAAAGAAGAAGATGTACTGCCACAGCAAAACAACCTCGTCCATCTAACCCTATTGTCTGTATCTTCTTCTCTGAACGCAACATCCTTCATGTTCTCTTTTACACAGACATTTCCAAAGAAGGATGCTGACATTTCCAATCCCAGCATCCTTCTACCGATAAATTAGCCCTCCCTCTTCTGTACATGACCGAAACCTTCGTCGACTGGCTTCTCTGATCTTATCTCCACAACATCTACCATGTGCTGTCCCTATGATAGACACATGCGCGCGCTGCGCGCGCCACACACACACGTACACACACACACACACACACACACACACACACACACACACACACACACACACACACACACACACACACACTTTGAGGGGTATTTTGAAGCTGACATGCTACAGTAACATCCAGGAAACAACAAACTTACAGCTACCAGCTTTATATATTCTTTTGTAATATGAAATAGATTGTGATAAGCCTATATTGTGACACATGCATCATGATTAATATCATACTCAGTTGTATATGTAGAGGGAGTGCTAACTCAAAGTGATAAATATATGCTCACAGAGGCAGGGGACATGTCCCAGTCTTTTGTGGATTCTGGTGTTCCACTGTCCTCCTTCAAACTTTTGTCCAACAGCTTCTTACAAGCTGGCTCCTCTGCATCAAGGATATCCAAGGCCTGTTGAAACTCTTTGGCAGCATACTGGTGAAGCAGTCATACGTTAATAAACAGGAAAAAGACAACATATTAAACATAAGTTATTGCATTCTGAAATTTACCAAAAAGTATAAAGGGTTTGATGTCATAAATTGACAGCATATTTTCACTTACATGACACCTTGCAGCAAGGTACTGGCAAGCCCCATACATCTGTGCGAGACAACAAGTGTTAATTTCAGACTGGGAGCTAAGAAAGGGATTATTATGTGACAATTTATTAGATCATTGACACTTAAATCACCACATTATCACTGAGATATTGTTTTACTTTTATCTAAATACTGGAAATAATTATCCTCAGATAACTGATATAAATCCTTGGTATATTACAAAAAAGAAAAAGGGAGCAGAATATGGATGAATAATCACTTTTAAATATCATATCACAATGCTATAAAAGATAAGATTACGTATTGTCATACCAGGTGAAATTTGCAAAAATGCAAACAAAATTTGCCCCAAAATCAGCTCATTGTCTAAGAACAGCGATGAATTGCTTGAAATCAGCAATAAAGGACCAAATAAAAGAAAATTGTCTCTCTCTTTGTAAGTCTATAACCACAAAATTAGGAAGACTAAATTTGGTTTAACAAATCATTATAAAAAAAAGATTATGGTTGAGTGCATTGTGCTAGGGAATATCTTAAATAATTGTGTTGTTAATTAGGTGTGTGTGTCCATGTATAAGCGAATGAAATATATTTTGCAATTTGAAGTTACCAAGTACACAAAAATTAAAGTTTCGTTTTGTCATTTTTGTTTTGTTTGCCACAGTAACTTCCTCCCAACTTCTAGGTTAAAAACATATGCATTATTTTTACAAGTATTCTTTTGTCTGAAACAGAGAGAGAGAGAAAATAGAGAAATAAAAAAATACCTTGTCGAGCTTTCGTGAGCGGAGTGCATGGGAGGCTCTGTGGTACTGTGAGGTCAAGTAAAGGCACTGAGCTAGCCAGTAAATATCCTGTGGATCCTCTATATGGAAGGGAAAAAACAGCCTCGGTAAAAAAAAAATCAATAACATTGTCACAAACAGTATTCATGACAAGGTACTCCGTTTACCGGCCACATCCAAAGGTAATAGGCGACCATTTATTTTGATTCTACGCAACACTCAGAGAGGGAACATAGACGATTCAGATAAGCAGCGCTCCTGTCAACACTGGCAGCGTAACTCGCTTACAGAAGACTAAGTATATCGTTAATATTGGGAGACTCACCATGAGACAGAGACGCTATCTTGTCGGCCCAAAACAAAGCACTTTGATACTGTTGCTGTTAATGCACACACACAAAAGACACCGCTCGAGTCAAACAGGAGCATTTTTAATTTGGCTGGAGATAACCATAAATCAACCAGCCAAACAATTTGATGTAGAAGGGTTTACTACTGACTACTGTTTGACTTGCAAGCTAGCATGAGCTAGCATAAGACATCGGACAGAAACTGTGTATTACCTGGTCGATGTATTGCCGTACTCGCTTTCGAAGTCTGTCAAGATTCATTTTGATATTCTAAGTGGATGCCCTAAATATCAGAGATGTTTCATGATAAGAAACAAAACTAAGAACAGTGTTAACTGAGCAGTAATTGAACGTGTTAGCTTTGTCGGCTCGCTGCGTAAAATCAAATCCGCGGCTTCTCCTGCGGGGAGTGTTCCGCTACATCTCACCGTGAGGAAACTCGATAAGATACAAGGGTTCCACTTTATTGATAAAACTGGCTGTATTTGCAATCGTGAACACATTTCTGAGATACAGACACATTACGCGTGTGTTCTACGTTTTTATTATTTCCCAAATCATTCTCTCATACAACGAATTGCATAACCTACACATATGACCACTGCTGCTGTATTTAAGCTATAGCACCAAATGTGCTGAGTTCCTCAAATTATAAAGCCTTTTAAGAAAATTATTAATTCATTTTGACCTGAAGTCCCAAGTTTCTGAGTTTGCATTCATAACTAGTGAAAAAATGAAGATCAGGTGCTGAGAAAACCTAACCAGAAGCATAGCGTTTGGAGAAGGGGGATTATCAAGGGTGTGGTGACATTTGTAATAGGGCCAGTTTTCTTCTCCTGCTGCATTTCCTTCTCTTAGTCTTCTGTTTCTTCCTTGGTGACAGTTCCAGTGCTCTCTTTCTCCAGAAACTTTGCCATGATCTTGATGTTATTAGGATTGTGTGTGGTTCCTTTATAGTCTTTATAGCTGCAAGTTCTCTTGTTGGCGTTTACCTGATTGATGAATATTAATTCTTTATTTGGATACAAAATATGGGTTGAAATACTATAGTTTTGGGTGGTTATTTAAATCCCAAAATGTGTATGAACTGATATTACCATCTGCTGATTGACTCTTCCTCTTGGATAATGTGCAATGGCGTCCATCAGCTTCAGAGTTTTGCACCAGTCGTGTTCCCAGCTCTTTATACTATAGTGAGGCCTACACTGATTCAGACGGACGAGGATTTTCTGATTTTCCTTGTTAATGCGGACCAACTCCCTCTTTTTCTTTTCCTTGTCAAGGCTACAATGGAGAGTAAAAACAGTTTGCATGGTGTTTTACTATTCAAGGCAACTTCATTTCTTAATTTTAACTATGAATTTATTAAACTATTTGCCTGAAATTTAAAAAAAATCCCCCTACTGTTAGAACTAACCTTTTCCTTTCATAGTAGTTCCAGTTGTCAACTCTTCCTGTTGTCTGCATTTTGTTTATTTTCTCCAAGATCTCGTTATTTTCTCTCTGAATCTTCATTGTCCAATCCTCTTTCATCTAAATGTTACATGTATGATCAATCTTTATGACTTTAAAATTCTTTTCTTGATCCTTCAAATGGTTAATGTATTAGACTCAGTGTTTTTTTTCTTGTCTCCTGTGCTTGTAAAATACTTTCTGAATTAGATGAGTCAAATAGATGAATGTCAACAAATTTTCTAGGATACGAGTCAATAATAATTTAACCCTTTACTGTTATATTTGATGTCATGTTATTAACTCGGCCCTGCTTTGTTTGATAACATGATAAATGAACACTAACCTTTAGTTTCTTGGGCTTTATTGACAAGTGACTGTGGGTCTTTGGTGGAGATGTGATTATTGTTGCCTTGGCTGATTTTAACTGAACAGGCAATTGCACGAACATGAGCTTATACAGGTGACATTTATAATAAAAGCAAAAATCAACACACATTATCTGACTTTAAAAGTCAAATGGGGTCATTTATCAACCTGAAACAAATCTCAGTTGATGTTATATCACATGAAATGAATGATGTTCCTAACCTTAGTCATGTGTAAATTATATGAGTACCGATCCCATTTCTGCTGAAGATATCTGCTCCCACTGGAAAGTAGAGGTTGATATAACATATGGTGCATCTTAAAACTTTATCTATAAGACAAACATATTAGGCAAAGAGAAGAAACGAATATGTTTCAGTCTTACAAAAAAAACAATAATATACTTAATCTTCATTTGACATTTTACATGCAGTAATGACAGAAAAGTTGTCAATATGGATGCTATGTATCAATCCTCGATTACTCACTTTATTATCTGTGTGCGGCTTCAAGAAGTATGTTTTCATGCATGAAGCTTTCACACTGGTGGCAGCTCATGGAGCCCATTGTGTTTTTTCGCCTGTCATGTACAGTTGCCGTGGCAGCCGCTGGAGACAGCAGAGAT
Source organism: Fistularia tabacaria (assembly GCA_901007705.1). Lineage (NCBI taxonomy): Eukaryota > Metazoa > Chordata > Actinopteri > Syngnathiformes > Fistulariidae > Fistularia > Fistularia tabacaria. The sequence continues at coordinate 164,220 of CAAKHD010006516.1, forward strand.
GAATGGTTTCCATGCAGAGCAATACATACAGAAATAGAGACTGTAAAAGGAGCTGTGGTGTGACAGTTTCATACAAAGTTTTCAAACATTTTGTTGTTCTTACCAGCTAATGCACTGACAGAAATTGTTGAACTGGGATATCAAGTTATCAAATGCCTTTCATACTGTCATTCACACTGCAGTGCGAAGTAAACACTTTTGTTTTTATTATTGAACATTTGCTATTTACCAGCAATTTTACAGGGACAAAGGAATGAAAAGGAATGTTCCACCTCTTGCAGGCTGGCAGCTTTGGAAACGGACAGCAACAAACTGGTAGCATCAAAAATCACACTGTGAGCTTGAAAGAAAACAATACAACAACACACACAAACACACACACATGATCAAATTGAATGCCTACATCACACAGCACTTCTAGACAATTTTTTGTATCATGTAAAACATTCTCTATCCCATGCATACAAAGTGGTTGTGATAAAAAATTTGTTGAATGAATCCCATTGATATAACTTATGAATGAACATGAATATTACAACACTGCCCTCCTCTGCCAAGAGCTAGCTACGACAGTTTTAGATGCTATCAACATCATTCAAATCTCATGAGGGAAAAATAAAACAAGATACATGTGACACTGTAATAGTAGGTTACCTCATTTTGTTCCATTTCTACCATGCTAATATCTGCAGTCGTGTAATGTTTAAACTTCATTCATAATTTTCAGGCAAGTGAAGAACCCAAACTTAAGCCAAGCTAACCAGGCTGCAAAGCTGTCATGGAGGAGGCTGATATTTCATTTCGCCTAACAGATGACCCTGAAATCCAATTATCTTTTCTAGGCAGCACAGTCATGTGCTGAGGAAGAGCCCTCATCAATAAATGATAGAAGTTTGCAAAAAAAAACCAACATTGTACATTTTCCTAGTTTTTTAATAAGAGGAGACATATCTATGGGCCTGGAAATAGATATCCAAGAACCACTCCTTCCTTATTCCTTTTTTAAGCCAAATATGCAAATGTACCAAATCCTTGTTGAACATCACATTTCAAATGGGGCACCTTAAAAACTACATGCAGTGCTGCAATTTTGATACAATGACAAAATGCTACGATTGCTTGAATAACTGAAAGGGGAACATTCGGGCATCTGCTTTTGGACAATGACATAAAAAAGATGGGAAAGGGGAGGGAGAGAGAAAAGCCTTTTGAAAAGGATATTTTAATCCCAAAATAGCCATCTAAAATGCATTTTCTTGTACCAGTAGATTATCAATTTAGATGATTTTAGTTAGAGAAGCAGGATTTTGGAGACACTGGTTGTATTCGCATGCGAAAAAAGCGTACATAAGTCTTGAACAAAATTATGCACAGTGTGGTCTATTGAAAAACAGTATCTGATTACTGTTTGTGGTCATGCAACTCAAAATAAACCACATGTTGATTTGGAGTAGCTTCATATGTATTACATTCATTATATTCCAAGTGTCCAAACTATGATTTCTTTTGACTTTGAGGCCCACTAGACAAATTCAATTCAGACAAGTAATTAAAGGGCAAAAAAACAGCCATAAATTCATTTATAACACAGAGTCCTCATATTTCGGACATGTTATTCCAAGTTCTCTAAATTTTGTACCTTATGCTCCATAACTTAATTTACTGTCCTCACATGAAGGCTCCCAGTACATGTTAGTCGAAATGAAGGTAAAAGGCACCAGTTATTGAAAATTGAATCAGTCTGCATGAGATTCAAACATAAACCTAGGTCATGATAAAGCAACTCTGAAACAAATTATCATCTTTTAGGAAAAAGTGTCTTTTTTAATCATTGCATTTGTGGCGTGTGGATGAGGAAATATGACAACGGAGTTGTGGAGGGGTTCAAACTTTAATGAGTAGACACACCAACGTAATAATTTATCTCTCGAACATTCGGGAATGTCAGCATATGTACCCTCCGTAACCGACCCCCCCAAGCCGTCAGCCCCTGGGTCAGAGGCCACACCCTTTAGTGTCTGCACACAGCCACCCCCGAACACCCAGAAGGGACTCCGGGCAACAAGTAGTCCTTCATGGAAGGCCTGAGCAATCTTCGGTAACTGATGCGACGTCCCTCGGCCTGGACATCAGAAGGCGCTGGACAATGGCCTTGCGGAGGTGCTGCTGGAATACTGGAAGGGGGTCGACCACGGCGAGGAACCTCCAGTATGCGGAACGGCCCATCGAACGGGGGCCGGAAGCCGCCGGCAGGAAATCACATTTAAAAGGAATCCGCCATCGTCGGATCCCAGTTGCCTAACATGTCCTCCATAAGGTCCCTGGCCGACCCATTGCCTAAAGCTAGCAGAGAAAGTAGCCTGTCTGCTCGCTACGTGGCGGACAGACTGCATCTCCAGAGCAGCAAGTTTATTAGCGCAGCACGTATGTCGCGTGAAGGAACGGGGGGGGTCGTGCAAAACCTTAATGGACTGCCTGGTGGCCTGCTGGTCCAGCGCCGCGATGACTGAAAAGTACCTGTCTCTTCCGACACGATTCTCCGTGTGTTGACACCATGCCGCCGGGCCGCTCTGCCAGGTCTCCGGCAGCCGGATGGCCATGATGGGGTGATGTGGCCGAGGTGGAATCGCATCTTTCCTCGCTATCGGACGTCATCACGTCGGGGTCACCAATGTGGCGTGTCAACGAGGAAATATGACGACGGAGTTGTGGAGGAGTTCAAACTTTAATGAGTAGACACACCAACATAATAATTTATCTTTCGAACATTCGGGAATGTCAGAAAATGCACCCTCCGTAACCACACCCCCCAAGCCGTCGGCCCCTGGGTGAGAGGCCACACCCTTTAGTGTCTGCCACACATTTTTAGTTTTACATGGCACCTACAGTTTTACATACTTAATACTTATATCAGGCACATAGCCTAATATGAGTATTAGTAAGGCTGTATCATACCAGGGATAGGTCAGGAAAAGAATGCTGCAATGGCAAAGCTGCGATGGCCAGCACTGTATAGTTGCATAAAATTACAAAGCATAAAATGTCAAGTGAAATTGCCCAGATGTGTGAATGAGAGAGTTAATGGTTGTATGTTGTTATATGTGACCCTGCGATTGACTGGTGACCTGTCCAGGGTGTACCCCGACTCTCGCCCGATGGCAGCTGGGATAGACTCCAGCATCCCCAGTGACCCTAAGTAGGATAAGCGACTAAAACAGCAATTGTTACCTTTTAAACAACCCATGTCAGCATTAAGTCCCAGCAGTTTGGCACCGTAGTCAATCAACTGAATACTCTTAGGCAGCTTATCATTTTACAGCTTCAGAATCCAAAATTTGGTCTGCTGCAATTTTTTTCTCATATCTATAAGACCAGGTGAGGTATAACATAGATATAGAAGAGCCCTTTCTTAACATGTCAATTCAAAATGATGATGTCCATCATTAGATTGTGCACAGTTTTTAGAAGCCAAAACCCATATCTGTCCTTCAGTGGCCTCCATATTCAACAGACATGGCCCGTATCAAACATCTGTAGTATATCTAGACCATCTGGTGCATCACTGAGTTCCTGCTCTGGGAATATACTTGAATTCCTCGCACCTCTGGGGAAAGAATGCAGATTACCACAAGCCTCAGTCAGTAATGTCTTTTAGTATTGGTGAAGATTAATTTTGCATCAAACAATACAAATTGTTGTCTTCTACACTTCTGAAAAGGAAACTCACTGTCTGCTGCAAGTTCCCTAGATTAGATTAAGTTATGCAAATTATGCTGCATATCACTCATTTCACATAGCTGCATTATTTGGGGAGGATCTGTGGAATCTTACATTGCTGTTCAGCCAAACTCTAGTTTGATAGTGGGGAAAAAAAAAACATTACATATACTACTACCAATTCATTGTAAATACTTCCACTGAGGTGGGAATTCGAACTTTAAAAAAGTATCTTTGAGAGTGTTGAAGTTCATGATCAAATTCACAAATCTGAGGAGCAGTCACTTGTGATATATTTCTTTTCCCATATGATAAATTGCTTTGCCAAAAAATTCTTGTAATTTGTATTTACAGCAACATAGCCAAATCTGTCCCCTGGAATATCAAGCACACAAATTATTAAAGGAAACTTTGAGACAAGTGGTACTTGTTAGAAAATTCACAACACAGTCTTTCTTTGTGGCTATTTGGTTTCTGCAATTAAATCAGACACCAGCAGCTAGATTTTATTTTTTACAATCTTTTTTTCTTTTTCAGTGCTTGTGAACAGAGCTGTAGAGAGATCAGCAGGATGCATCTGCCTAAATCCTTAAGGTAAAGATCAAGGTTTTTCATCTGTGCATTGGAAAGTGTCTAAGGTAACATATCCCATGAGAGAGTCCTGCTGAGAGGTAGCTGCATTGTGCTTCCTCCCAATGTACTTGTTAAGATCACTGAGTAATAATTGATAATACATTTTGTCAAGCAGAAATAATTCTCATGACAAATCAAAAGGAGGCAGAGATGAAGAATCTTGTTTTATCTTTTACCTCTGTACATAAGAGTGTTGACAAACCCTATTGTGACCTTTTAAACAGATCTTAAAGACATTTCAAAAGATGGTACATTCTTCAATTTATGTCATTCTCTTCTGCCAGAACATGATCAAGCAAATACTCCTGATAACAAAAAAAATCTATTAACATTCACTGTACCACTTTTACCAATGTGTCAATCTGTCTCTTTCTTTATGCAAAATAACCAAACAAAACTAATTTCCAAAGCTGACAGGAATAGAAAGATGGAGACAAGATCCGAAAACCCTTCCGTCCTGATGTATTGAAAGTCATTTTCAAGTCAACACAATCTTCAACTAATGGATGGTAGAATAGGTAACAACACTAAGGCACTATACTTTCAGCCTTGCAGTTCCATTAATGTCCCTGAGCTCGAGAGGAAGGGATGCTTTGAATCGGAAATGGGCTTTATCCCTCTAAAAGGGGCTCTTTTGATGATCGTTTGAGGCACTGCCTACATGCTGCCCTTCCTTCTCGATGCAGAAACTTTGCTCCATTTTGATGCTCAACCCATACAAGACTAAACTTGATCTGTGCTATAAAAGGGTATAAATAATGAACGAAGAAGTCTTTACAAGTTAAAACAGACTCACAGCAATCTTACATAACAGTGGAATGAGTTATGAGGATAAAGAATTAGTCGAGTACAGCAACATTCTTGTGAAATCATCTGCAGGAAGCTGAAATGAATGTATCTTAAATGCATCTCAGCAGTGTCAAAAAGCTTACTTGGGACTTTCTTCTTCCCTGCACCTCGGTTGAAAAACTGCCAAAAAAACAAAAAATAGAGCATAGATTATTACATAAATAACAGTAAAATCCCATTCTTCTCGATACTTTTTCAAATAATTCTTCTGCAAACGAAAGATTATTGTTTCTCATCAAAGCTAGTATTCTTTAAGTTGCAAATCTGGAGATGCTCGTTACCTGTTCTGTTAATCTCCATCAATTACTATTCTTTCCAATATTGTATGTCACAGTACACATGCCAACCAAGATAGCACCAAAATGCAGGTAAACCATTTGCTTCCCTAAATGGCTTCCTTGTGCTGTGCTGAAGATGGGTGTTTGAGATCACAAGCTGTTCAACAAATTGCTTCTGACAGACTATCCAAGTCAAACCTTTTTACAATAATTTCCCCAACATGCATCAGGTACTGCTTGTTCAAGTGTTCAGTGTGGTCTCTGACTAAAACGTATTATTAGGTCCGGGAAATGTAGTACTTTCATGACACTTTGTTGCTATTACCGCTATTGAGCTTTGCTATCATTGTGCTGAAACTGTTGAGTAAAATCAAAAGAATGGTCTTAAATCATCTCCTACCTGAAAATACACCTGGAGTAACTTTCATGGACTGAGGGTGAATTAAAGGGATATGTAGTGCTCCCTGGAACCCCAAACGCCTTTTATGAGAGGTGCCATTACACAGAGGAGTCCCTGTGTCCTGTGCTACTGCATTGGAAGAAACTCTAGAAGAGTTAGAACATGTTTAGAATGTTGTTCAGCCCTTTACAGCGTGTGGCTATCATGGCTAGTAGTTTATGAGAAGGCTTTCCTGCAGGGAAGGGCAAATGACAAATGCAGCCATTACTACAGGACTACTGATCTTTCAGGAATTTGAAGTTAATGTTCAAACTGAAGAAGACACGCAAATATAGGATGTTTCGGAGAAAGTTTTCAAGAAAACTAAGTAACATAGCTGTTGTGATACAACATAAATGTGGTAATACTGGTATTGGATAGAGTTTTAAGGTGCACTCCAACATTTATTGAAAATATTTTCTCACATTTTTTAGCAACTGTCATCTCATGATCCAACAGCTGACCCCATTTTATATAAACATAACTTGTTGCTTAGTCATTGGTCAAGTAATAAGTTAACAACTTTGAGGGGCTATACAATTCAGTTGCAGCTCAAGTGGTATAGTGGGCATGCCTTCAATTGGAAGGTTGGTAGTTTGATTCCCGGCTTCTTCTGTTTGCAAGACATTTGAATCTAAGACATTTGTTTCCAATAGTCAGGTGTGTGGATGTGTCACACACTCACACACCACATCACTCTGTTTTTGTTCCACAAAAAGAAGAGGGACAGGGGAATTCAAATCCTCAACCAAGCTGAAAATTGGGAATGTGGGAGGGACACAGGTGATTAGCAACTGACTCTTCCCAGTAGGAATGCTGGGAGCTAGCCTTACTTTGGCTCTATATTGAGACGGATCCATGAATTGAGGTCCTAGATGAGAGAATGACTCCCTTGAAGTGAAAAATCATACAATCTGTGACTGTTTTATTCTGCATGGCAGATGCAGGGATGCCAACGGGGCCCGATCACAGCCTGTCACAGCCAAGTGAGGACACCAGGCTAGGTGGAGAGGGCTATTGCTTTACTCGGAGGAAATGTCTGGAAACAGCAGCAGGCTTTATTACAAACTCAATGTCAAAATGATGAATAAGCTCTTTTCCTGGGTAGCTAAAACCTCTGCTTATACTTCAGATTTGTACATTATTCACATTAAGTGACTTATTGTATGGCGCAGTGTGCTTAGAATGACAATATTGATACATAGCCACCCAAGATAGGTATAATAAACTATATAAGATGGAATGAAATTCATAGCTATCGAAATGAATGGATAAAACCATAGAGAGGAAAAATGACTATTTCCTATCATGTATCTGGTCAAATGTCACAATGAGCAACAGCCAGTCACCAAACTTTATGCTTGAACAAAATAAATTAAAAAAGAGGAAGAAATAAAAAAAACAACAACAAAGCAAGTCCAGAACAAAGAGGTTCCCAAAGATTTTTTTGTCATCTTCTTCTTGGAACAAAAAAACAACAACAACGGCAGCAAAAAAAAAAAAAAAAAAAAAAAATAGGAGGATATTTGTTTCACCATTACATCTTTCAATTGCATAGAAATAGTACAATATCATATTTAGTCATACCCTTCACTGTTGCGCCTGCAGATGGTTCAGGATAAAGATAGTGTATTAACTAATACATGGTGGTTCACTACATTGCAGATCGGTGGCTAAAGAGGGAGTGAAATAGCTGAATTATTGAATAACTTGTTGGCACTGCAGGAACCAATCAATTGCATGACCGCACGTGGCTGTATGTTCGGGTACAACATCAGCTGTAACTGCATGTGTGAGCGCACCTCCCTTCTAAGAAGAACAAGAAAAGAAAATCTGGGAAATCCCATCAAAAACAAATCCATTTAAAATCACTAGTAGATACTTTGTCCGAATTCCCACCTCCCACCAAAATTGGAAAAGAAATTCACTGGTTGTGACAGTTCTGACTGGTCAGCAAAGAAGGAATGATTGTGTGAAAGATGTGTGTCATAACATGACAATGAGCTTTGTTTGAGACACCATCCGTAAATGTGTGCGTGGTTGAGTTTCTGTGTGTTTGAAGGTGCAGGTGAAAACTTAGACACGGGTGTGGGGTGAGAGGGCAGAGCTTCACTGGTAATAGTATCCACTCATATGTTCATCTCTCCATTTTTTTTGTCACTGCACATCCACATTTAGTTGAGCGGTCAGCAAATACTTTATGGCTTGCCAAAGCATTAACAGGAACACAATTCTCTGTCTACATTTCAGTGATATGCCTTTGGATTATTATGCACACAAGATAACATGATGGATGATTTGACTTCCAAGGTCATTTAAATCTCTCGCATCAGTGGAAAACTAGTCACAACCCTGATGTATCCACAAATGTTTCTGATCCTGTCTGCCCCTGACTCACCAGCTTCATCTGCACCCCTGGTCAGTTTGATTGCTTGGACTTCTGACTCGCTTTGTAAACAATTGCTTATTTAGAGGACACCAGTCATCTTTTTAGTCTAGTTGTACCGTCAACAAAATAATGACATTGACAGAGAGATCCTGTGGCTGCTGTGCTGATATTGGGTCATAAACTCACACCTGTTACAACTTCATTTACATGAGATTTATTGCAATTAAAAATCATTAAGTAAACATCAACAGACACCCTGCCCTTTTGACTTTATAATGTCACATGCCTCTCCACTCACACAGAGGATGAATGAGAACTAAAGTTACAGTATCGTGATGGGCCAGGTGTCAGTCATCAAGGATAAATGTTGCCGGGTTCAATAGACTTTTAAGAGAACTATGCTATTAAATGTGTGGGTTTGCTCAATTTGTTCTATTTGTTCTATCTTTTGTCCTGTTAGTCACAATGTGGGTGCACTGGAGAGGTTTCACAGCCCATTGCTACATATTGCATATTGTGTTGCATTCAAGCCAAGTACAGGTGGGCAGAAAATCAAAGCTTGATTCTAAAATGTGCCAAACATTTCACCACTTCAGTATGGCTGTGTAATGACTTTCATGTGCCGCAGACAAAGCTTACAGGCTATATTGTTGAAGTTTAACATGACCTGTAACTATATGATGGAGTCTAATGCAGAAATTAATAGGAAATTATATGCAGACTTAATGTTTTTGTATACTGGAGCATGTCCGATTTTAAATTAGATCTTTGGTCATGACTTGTTTTCCAGCAGCTGTTCATCTGCTAGCAAACACTTGCTCTAGGGTGTGCCAAACACAGACTTATTTCATTCTCTGATTGGCTACAGGCTTTGCTATGGGCATGCTGGGGGAAGATGACTGGATGGTTTTAACTTTGTTACAGAGCATGGCCATAAATGACGTTCCAGTCCAGCGTTCCCTAAAGGCCCTGGTCATGACTTTAACAAATGCTCAACTTTGTAAAGTATGCTTAAAAAAAGCTTATAGCAAAACACTGCCATTTTACATCAATGAAGGTTGTGTAACTCAACAGATTGAACATTGGAAATGTTTCAGTTTTATTTCATACAGATATTTTCCTCATCACATAATCTCATATGATTTTACTCATATATCCACAAATATGAGGGAGCCTTTTAAATATGCCATTTGTAAATCTGGAAATATATAATTCATATCTATGGATTGCAAATCAAGTAATTTTTCCCAATCTGGAAATAAGAGGCTGTTAAAACTCACAAGGGACCACTCTCTGCTGGCCACGGTCTGCACACTGAGAGAAAAGTATTTTAATGATCCCTGACAAGATTGTCAAGCGATACTCTCCAGGGTGTGATGATACTTCAGGTTCCGGTAGACAGATCGATAGGAAGGACGATATGACAGGTAGTGGCAGAGGAGAAAAGCTGCATGTCTTTTACTTGTGCCTATTTCACAGTGACTCCATCTGACCTCTTGCTTGATATGAGGCTATTTTATATCTATGTTAGTTTTTTATATGTTTTAATCTTTTTGTTTTGTGAAGTTGTGTGACAGAAATTATATTGCAGCGTTTATTTAGGCTAAAAGTCCTTGTTACACCAAAACACAATTCAGTTACAGGTTTTTCATTTTTAATCTGAATAGAAACACAGATTGGAACTACTGATCCTAACCAACTGACAACTGTTATTGCAATAAGACACCTGAAAGAGGAGATGAAACAAAAGAGTTGCTTAATCCACAGTACTCGATATGCCAACTCCTGACATGAGTCACTACTTCAGTAGTTTAACAATGGAATTGTGTGTGGGTATGTGTTTCCTGTAGACCACATGTCAGTTGGGCCTTTTCTTCATGTCTGTCAGGTTATGCTACGAAGGGTTGGACATCAGTCAAAAAATCTTTTTGGGGGAGGGGTGTTCTACTAAGGATCTTCTCTGATTTTTTTGTCCTGTCATTGAAGTTACAATAAGGCCCGCAGAGACACACAAAGCAGCTTCAGTCACAAGACTGATTTTCCTACTTTCTCATGCGCTGTATGAGTAGATTGTGCATAGTAGAATGGGATTGAAGTGAAATTTCTGAAATGAATGCAGACAAGTCAGCATGACTTTAATGAAGTGTGTGCACCAGGTAGGCACACAGAGCCTACACTGACACCATCTGTGAAATTGTCTTTCATTGAACCCCTGATAACCTCGAACCATTTAGGAGCCAGTCACTTGTGATACATGCTCAACTGGAAGTGTTTAAGGAATGAGATTTTCTATGTACAACCGCAAACAACAAACAGGAAATTGTGTATTTATGCTCATTTCTATGTCTTTATTGAATTAAAATTCAAATGCGAGTATTCTCTGGGATTATCAGGCAATTTCTTCCTATTTGCATTACCTTGCAGAGCTCTCATGATTTCGAGGACACTGCCAAATTTATTTTTAATATGCATTTTTAGTCACTTTGTCATATTTCAAGGTGATATCTTGATCATTTTAGATATGTTCTTTCTGATTTTCATTCTGCTTTCTTTCCAAATTTGTGAAATTCCTGAATAACGTTACAAATCTGAAAATTCCCTGAGGAAATTAAATAAAAGAAAAGAAATTCTGCTCGATCATGAGCACAATTTTCCCTCCACCTTGTTGTGGGCATATTTATATATACTTGAATCAATCATGATAAAAGTGGAAGCTACCTTGAAAACCAGTAACATCCTATCTTGACTTTACACAGTGACACAGCAAAATGTTACGATATTGTGTGAATGATAATAAAAGTTAGCCAGGAAACATTTGGTTTGGAAGTTGCCCATATCCCTGAGGTACGAGTCATCAGAGAACTGATGAGATCCAGGCGCCACAAAACTAGGTCATTAGTGGATTAATGTTGTAATTCAGGGAAGAGAACACAACACAACCCTGCTAATGAACCCCTGCAGAATCTGATCAGTCTTCCTGCGCTATGGACACAATTGTTTACACAGTGCTTGTCTTTAATACCTCACAACATGATTACGATAAATTATGGCAACAAGTCAGGGGCAAACTTTATGACTTTATGAATTATTTGTTACAAACCTCTAATATGAAAACCAGGCATATGAACTTCACACTATTTTTTGAAATAAATATTGTGTTATAACCATCGAAGTATAGTGTCTTGTTAGGTCAGGTTTGGTTCCATTACTGGTTACAAAAAAACAATGTAAGGTGGCATTTCTTGCCTGAAAGCAAGCAAGATATTGACATTACGTCCCACTGCGAGACCTGTCAGAACAGCTGCCTTGGTTGGTAACAGAGACAGAAGTCTGGTGTCTGTCTGACACCCACCCCCCACCACTACCCAACCAGTCTCCTGACACAGGCTTGCCTTCAACAGTATGTACTGGCATCACTCAACTTGAGGTCAATTTTCTGGTCAGTATGACTATGGCCAGTAGATGGCATCTGCTCAATATACAGTATATATATTTTTCCTATATCCATTTTTGTTAGATTTGATAATCTTTTAAGGATGGCCTCCTTGGAACAGTGTAATTTTTTCTACATTTGCATTTGTATGATATAACATAAATAATAATAATAAATATATCCCAAAAATGCATATGGGATGTGGATCAATACAACAGTGTCTTCAAACTTCCTCCTCCCCAACACGAGCAAAGTAATTCAATTGAATCATCCAGATCTCAGTGATGTTTATGGTGGGTGATGTCAGTTCATAATATGGGCTCTTTGTTGAATTTATCTTGCAGTAGAAGGTTTACTTGTAATTTGTTCTAGTATTTCAAACATCTGAATGGAAAAATGTACAGTATATTACTTTGAGCTTGTCACTTCGGTTATCACACCACAAATTACTCTATAAGAAGCAGTTATTTGCAGAAACATTACCCTATACTGTCGAATATCATCAGAAAGATCCTTGATGGAAATACATAGCAGATGAGCCTGGTCTTACATATTAGCATGAACATAAAAATAAAAGCATTAATATGCTTTGCATCCTCACTTTGAATGTTTACTCATTTTATGGAGCCCGGGATCCTTAAATACAGCAATTCTCACTCTAGAAGGTGAAACATTGCATTCATCAATACACTTTGTCACTAATATATGATGACCAATGATATGAAGTCAAAATTTAAAGCTTAATTCAACAACCTTTTACAGCCAGCAGCTACTTCTTATGTTAGCAATTTAAGAACAGTAGTCTCAGGTCGTTTGATTTGTCTTTATTGAGGTCGTTTGCAGTATTCTGTTTCGTATTTAATGTATTCTCTGTGGTTTATGGTCAATATATATCAATTATGGCCCGTAACGGAGCTTGTGTTGGTTTTTTGTGGTGCCACCAGCGCACGATAAGTCTATCAGAAAACTGCTCAGGGTGCCACATCCCCTTGGGGGGGCCCAAACTCATGGTTGCTATCATTATTTAACTATATATTTCCAAGTTAATTTACTACTTTCCATTAGTTTAAATAAAAAAATCCATAATCAATAATTGAAAAAAAAAAAAATTTAATTCGGGAAAAAGAAAATCAGAAAATGAGGCTGAACATATCTGTTAGAATCAGGGGATAATTCATTAAAACCCCAAAAATGATTTTGAAGTGTTTCATTTTTACCAGGCTGTTTATATATCCCTGTCATTTCAATTTTATAAGCTTTAACTTCAGTCAACATTGGCAAAACATTGCCAGAAAAAGCAAGAAATGGCTTGGAAACTTGCAAAGCTTATTAGAAAAAAAAAAAATCAAAGATGAGGCAAAAATAGAAAGAAGCAGACCCTTTGCATTTTTTACATGAATTGCTTAAAAAGCTGCAATAAAATAGCTGAACTTTGGCAAAAATATGTAAAAAGAACAAGAACAACAACAGCAACCAACTGGGCATTCAGTCACAGAGAGCCAGATCAAGCTTAACAGTAATACCGATATCTTTATTATAAACATACTTCCTTGACTAAACTTTGCAACGTATGTCAGTGTATACACACACACAAACCGGGCAGGCATAGTCAGGGAAAATCATTTGCGGTTGCCCCTCGGTTTGTGATGGAAAACCTTGAGACCCTTGAGAAATGTAGTCACTAAGTACAAACAGCCGTCATGAGCAACACTTTAGCCTTTTGTCCTCAGAGATAAAGGTAGAAAGCAACACAACAAACAAAACATCTGAAACCATCTATCTGCAATATTACAATCATGACACTGTAATCTCATGCGGGGCAGAAGATCCACAAGTTTTACAGCAATGATTTTGCTACCTTTCATTCCTCTGCATTCAAGTATTCCATGCAAATAGTGTCTCTTGACTCGGGGTGGAGAAACACTATGTCCACTGTCCTCTGCAGCACAACAAACACGGTCAGACACAGACTGTCCTCCAGAAGTCAGTCAGTGTGTGTCCCTCTCACCACATCGCAGATGAGACGTGGTATTTAAGAGCATGCTTTTATTATATTCTGCATTGCAACTGGGACACATCGTCACATCTGGGGGCAGACGGCCGCAGTTTTGCGTGGACCTGACTTGAGTGCAGGTACCGTGCAGCCCTGGGATGATGCAGCTGCATACACATGTGTCCCGACTGTTAGCCTGGTATGAAAAACCACTTGAACTTTCAAAAAGACGCAACAATTGCAGCGACCGCTTCCAATCCACATCCGTCGTTTCCTGCAGTCCACATGCGGACGTGCGTGGCTCGGCGCACGTCACGGACTCAGTCATTTAAAGAATTTAGGTCTGATGTGACTCGGTGTAATAGTCTCGGTAGATCATAAATATTTCCTACAGCATTACTGACATGACGGGGCAGAAACCACGTGTTTTACGTAATGGAAAGCCAATCTTTCAATGTAACCCCTCCTCCTAGTCTATTTCTAACAGAGGTTCGCCGCTAAAGGAAATTCATGCAAATGTTTTTCTACAGGCGCACCGCACTTTTGGAGATGCCAGTGGCGTGGTGTTGAAAAAAAAAAGGCTTGAGGAAAATACCCCTCAAAAAGGAGGAAACGCAGAGTCCAGGAAATCGCGGACACAGACCGGGAACCCAAGTGTGGCTTTATCAGAGACGTTACAGCGTGGGACCGTCAGCAATGAAAACTGCGGCTGGTGTGATCTGACCTCAAGCTGCTTTACGGCAGAAAGGAATTGGACTTGATCCGGCAATGTGGTGTTTTGTTGGGGCTATCATTGCAGCAGTCTGTGCATAGGATGCATCCTCCCCTGGCTTCTGATGCTGAGCTCATCCACCCTCCTCTGTTCAGAGTGATGAACTAACAGGCAATGGTTTTCTCCTCGGAAACCCACCGTGTTTTATTGTTTTCACGTTAGTTGTGTTTGTTTACCGGCGGCCCGTCTCCTCCCCGTGCGACACATGCAATTTCTAGAGTATATTTTCTATGTTCGACTACTTGAGGAGGCATCCTTTCTAGTCAAAAGAAGAAAACACACGTGAATGACAACGCATAGGACTTGGATATACCTATTTTTCTATGGTACAGTTGGTAGCCTTGTCCTGGAGAACTGATCCATTTGTGTTATTATGCAACCGCAAGGATCTCATCTATATATGGGTGTTTAAGCCTCTGGATTGCTCTTCGCCCAAATCAATGTGGTTTCTTTGGAACATTTTCAGCAAAGGAACGCATATGCTGCAGTGTCTTTGTGGCAAGAGTCTTAAGAAAAACAAGAATCCAAGTGGTAAGCTCTCCATCATTACGCCTCGGCTGCTCTTCCGTTTCGCCCCGCGAACCCGCCGTTGTTGCGCGCGCGCGCGTGCGCGCGGGAGGCACAGAGCGCGCTTCTGCGTTATGGGTTTGTTTTGGTTGTGGATGTGGCGAAGCCGCAATCCGCGGATTCATGCGGAGGCGCCTGGGGAGAGGAACAACTTATTCTGTGCGGATACTATCGGCCGGCTTTGGTCCCGAGTATGCGCGCATGGACACACACGCGCGTGCGCGCGCACCCCCCCCCCTCCACACACACACTAAGCTCCCCGTCCTCCGCATCGCCAAGGCACCACGATCCCCTAACTTTTTAACACACACATGCATACATAGAGGGACGAGATGCACCCTCCTCGGGTGTAAATCCACGCAGGTTATCTGGCCAGTGTGCTTCCCCCCGTTTTGCGCGGATGGTGCCATCCCCGTGCTCACTGCAGCAGCTCCCCCCCGCCGCCAACACCACTTCTCCATCAAACCCGGCCTCACTATTCTGCATGTGTGTCATCACATGTGTTGAATGTGTTTCGTCCACACAGCGGTTGGAGGTGGGGGGTGGGGGTGGGGGTGGGGGTAGGGATGGTGGGGCTATGAATGCTGAAACCTGCTCCGCCGCACTGATGCCTTTGCTGCACCTGAGCAGCCTTTTCGATTCAGATGACTTTTGTGTGTGTCGGCGTTAAAATCAAAATGCGTAAGCCCTGCCCCCGGTTCCACTCGCGTGTACAATTTTACATGTGATTGCAACAGGCTGTCGTGGGCATGACACGGGTGGACACACGTCACGCGAGGCTACTTGTTACTTCCTGCTGAGGATGTCAGCTCAACAGCAGCAGCAGCAGCACACTTCCCTCCACACTGCAACTGCAGTACATCAACATCACGCTGGAGAGGGGACTGTTTGCTCTGCTGACACTGCAGGAGCTACGTCAAAAAACAGTGTCTACTATCAGCCGATTAACACACACACACTTTCCTGTTTCATGATACACACGTTAACACATGATGGGTAATAAGGAGGGGCTTGGGTCATTTCTACAGCATTGGCATCAACACACACAGGCATCACTAATGACTTATTATATATAAATTTGGAAATCTCATATTGTTATCTCACACTTACTGCTGATGTGAGAACATGTTTCGATCCCCCCCACTCCCAGTCCTCCCCTTTCATACACATGAGAAAAAACTATTTACTGTTTTGCACGGTAAAGGCAATTTGTACTTTTCTTACACTGACTGTAGCCAATTATTGATCAAAATGGGATTTTTAACAATACATGGAATTAGATTCCCTTTATTCATACATGCAGCAGTCAAGTATTCGACATTCACCTCATGCGATTTTGCTCTAAGCAATTATTTATTTGTTTATTGGTTTTTGTCAGGAATAACATCACAACTTGTATTTGCTCACCTCGTCATCATGCTGATTGCAGATGGGTTAATGCAAGTCAGATGTCTTCCATACCACTTGGCAGGCCTATTTTCTGTGCAGGAAATTGATAGCATCAGCAGGATCAAAATCTGAAGACAGCATGAAAAGCCAGATGTGGAGTTGAAAACGTGGAGTGTTCCGGGGGTTATGACTGATTGTAGCTCAGTGGAAAAGCTCCCGCTAGACAAATTCAGTTCATCACTGCCTCTAATGAAATCCAGACTCAGACAAGCATGGTGCCTTTCAAAGTGAGAGTAGCCCATGTTTGCCTTGTAGAGGCTCATTACAGAACAAGAGTATCTATGGTCAGCATGTGTGCTGAATTAGCAAGTAGGCTGGAGCTTGTCCTTAACTGGGAAACAAAGTAGGCCAAAATGCAGAGTGTGTCAGTGGGATGTAACACTGCTTTCTTTGATTGGAAGATGCTAACCAATTGAACTCACAAAGCTGAACAAAAAAAAATGTTTTTGGTGGCAAAAGTGTGTGGCTATCTAAGGGAGGGAAGGAAAAGCAGGTGTTCCTTGTGTTAAGCTCAGTTGGCCCCTGACTGTATAGGAGGAGACACAGTGCTCCATATCTCTGGCTGTATTTTTAGTTATCACAGCAATACCAACCACCCAGGGTTATAAAGTGGGCTAAAACTATCAGTCTCCAGTCGTATAGAAATACCTGTATTATCAGTCAGAGATTGCTATCTGTATCATTTTGTACACCAAAGTGGTGCAAAGAAAAATGTTGTCTGTTAGATTTGCTTTGTATTTCATGTATGCTTGTAGACATTTGCTTGTCTGCATGTGTTTCTATTTCATTAGCGACTGGAATTTCAACACAACCGCAGGTTTTAAACTGTATACGTGAGGCGTTACTTAATATTTACAATACCAGGAAAAAGACACAAAAAAATATGAATGGGGCATCAAAAGTGGAGCCCAAAGTCTTACTAAATGTCAGTAAAACTCATAGTACTAGAATTGACAGTGACAATTACACACATTGATTTTTGTATATTTATCCAGTAATACCAAGAAGGGCCAGTGTCGGGCAGTGGCACACCCTACACAGCTGGCATTTCCTGATTATTATGGTTTGATATGGCACATTGGTTAGTTTCGGCCTCACCACATGAAGGACCCTGGTTCGAATCCGACAAGGGGACCTATCTAAGTGGAGTTTGCATGTTCTCCACGTGTCTGCATGGGTTTCCTCCGGGTTCTCCGATTTCCTCCCACAGTCCAAAAACATGCAGCAGGTTAACTGGAAAATTTGGGAAAATTGCCCCGAGTGAGTTTTGTCTGTCTGTATATGTGGCCCTGCGATTGACTGGCGACCTGTCCAGGGAGTACCCCGCCTTTTGCCCGATGACAGCTGGGATAGGCTCCACCATCCCCACGACCCTGACTGCAGGATAAGCAGCAAACGATGGATGGATGGATCATCATCCTGGCGTTTTTCCCCTGTGGCTGCAGGGTCTGCTTTTATTTAAGTCTGATATAGTGGATTAGAATTATCGGTGTAATAGTGTTATATATAGTGCAGAGAAAATAGTTTTACAATCTAATCATGCAAAGTTATCTTGTGTTATAGAGACACATCTGTTCATGTCTACAGGTTTTTTTTTTTCGTCAAATTGTATTGGAATCCAGGAAAAATATGATGAAATTAGCTGTAGATACATTTCTCATTCCCAAAATGTATGCATTTCAACATAATGAAGTGAAAAATAGATATATTTGGCTTACCAAGTGCAAGAACTTGAGGCTTTCATGATGTGGTAGAGTTGTTTACAGGAACAGCCCCCTAGTTTGCTCTTTCAGCCTTCTCTGTTTGATCGTCATGCAAAGCAGGGGAGGCAGCAGAGCATAATTGAGCTCTACAAACTGCAGCACAGTTGAATTCATTGTTGATATCTAGTTCTTGTGTTTGTTTTGGCATGCTGAACTCACATATTGGTTATTATTACTTACACCCATGCCCTTATTCGTTACATAATTCTGTCCTGATCTGTCCTTTATGGGTCCCATGGTTGAAACAAGGAAAAAGATGTGGGCCACCCACAACCCTGTGTCAGTTGCTGCAGTAAATAATCACCCGAGTAACAGAGGTTAAGGTAAAGTGACACATCTTTTGTTTCAAGTTAACCTTTGTGAAGAAGTCGTTTACTTGAGGTTTTCACTCAAATGCGTTTTCAGAGGCACCTCAACCAACTGTCATCCATCAGACCACTGTAAGATGCCTGGGAAAGATTGAAGTTTGTAATTAGCTCAGCTCTCTCTGTCGATTTTCAATTTTTCACCAACATTATGAATTTAAATTTGTTAGATATAATCCCTCTTGATCATGGCTTAATTTTTAACTAATGCAAATATTCCTGCTGGTGCAGGAACCTGCCGGTTGTCTGACCACATCACGGTGTTGTCATAGTACCTTTCTACCATTAATTTTAGTCCAACTGAGGCATTCAGACAGATTGAAAGTGTCATGAAAAGCTTTTATAAATGTGACTACTGACTATAGTTTAATTGGTCTTTGCATTATATGTAGGTGTACACACACAAGCATATAGACACACACAGTAGAATTCTCCATGGATGATCTGAGGCCACTGTCAATGCTGTTCAAGCTCATCATAACTGTTTTTGAACAGGCTTTGTTAAGTCAATTACATGATTATCTGACTGATTGGAAGGGCTGAAGATATTCTACCTTTTATCGTGTTGCCCTGAAATATTACAGAGATGATTGTGCAAGTGTTAACTTATTGTCATCTTAAACTTTGCAAACACTGTTTATTCTACATTGAGGACCTTAATATCTTAGAATTAAGTCTGAAACTGCTGTAAGTAATAAAGACAGTCATTTGATCAAGTACCTCAGACTTGTGTTGTGCTTTGGCTCTGTGTAACTCAGAGTGCTAAAATGCAAATAATCAGCAGCCAGGGCCTGAAAGGGCATTTTTATAACATGTGTGTGGGGTCAGTGTAGTTGGTTCCAATGGAGTCACTGCAGTGGCTCATTGACAGTCAAGGGACAGTGCAGTTAAGGTAAATTAATCTATCTATGTGATGCTTTGTAATGTATTACTGATAGTATGCGTGTGTCTGTGTGAGTGTGTGCGCGTGTGAGTGTGTGTGTGCGTGTGTTTGTGTGATGGACTGATGCTTCAACTATGCAGTTCTGTTGGTCGTTTGGTCTAAGGATAAACAGGAGTATTGCTAACTTCAAACATGAAAGTATCATCCTGGATCATTGATATATATTTGTGGCATACCCATATAAAATAGTGGAATAATGATGTGCTTACACTAAATATTGAGAAAACTCATGGAGCAGAGAGCAAACTATTGCGTTGGATCTTTTAAGGAACCCACGCCCTGAATTACAAAAAAGAGGAACATGAACAAAAGACAATTCACAATTCCTTTGATTTGTTTTTATATTCTGGATTCCAATAACCAACAAATAACACATTTTTCTTATCTGAAATCAAGTTTGTCTCAGAGAAAGAAGCTTGAAACCTGTGCAGTGTGTCAGCCATTTTCACTTCTGAGGTCATTTTTGTTGGGGTTATTTTTGGCCTCGCTTGTTTCCTGGCTTTCCAGGTGGAGTGCATCTCAGGCTCCTCTAGAACTGCCGTGTAGGTCCTTATGGAAGACTTGCCTAGGTCATTCGAACCACAATTCGTTTTTTCTCCAGCACCTCATCGTGACAGTTTTTGTGAAGATCTTTATTGAAAATCTTTACCTGTCAGAAGATGATCCAAGTTTTGTAGTGACCTCCATTGTGCAATACATTGATCTTTTTCATATTACTCTCCATCACTCACCAGACTGCTGACTGGATACAAATTGCCTGTTTTTAGGCTGTACTGCATTTAGCCGAAGGTATGAAGACTTGTTAATGTAGTACTAGCTTTCTCTTAAACTGGTGTCATTACTGCATGTATTGTCCTTAACTCCTTGATATTGCCTTACTGAAGAGACATCTTTGATATAGACACAATATTGATACTGACCTGTGAATGTGGTGTTACATTCAAGTTAATGGCTTTTCAAAATATAGATGTTCAAAGCACATCTGACAGATGTCAGTCTTAAGTTTTCTCAGTTTTGCAGATGAGTCGAACAAATCATCAGCATAGTGGGGACATTCTAGTTAAGTGAAGAGAGCAACTGGATACCTCTAGTCTAATCTGAGGTGCTTTTTGCTTGAAGCAGTTGATAAAAGTCAATAAGGGAGTGTTAGAGATGATATATCGCTGTCCTTCATCAGACTCCACAGGAATAAAATTAGTGAGGTTGCTTTTTATGGTAACACCACATTCAAAATAAGGCTAAAACCTCTGTATCAATACAAATTCTCTGGGAACTGTCAAAAGCTCTCTGAAAGTCATTCCACTGAAGAGGATCTTCGTTGATAAAAATCTGGTCGATGCATCCTTAAATTTCCTGAAATCTGTCCACTCTGCCCAGCAGGAAGTCGGCAGAGGACCTTGGATGGTACAGATAGCAATGTAATCCCTTGCCAGATGTCTCAGTTCTGTGGTTTGCCAAAGGAGGACTTTTTCTCTTTTTTCTTCTTTCTTCTGTCCCATATGTGCCTGACTGCTGACTCTTGTTTTCGTTGATGTCAATCATATTGTCTGATGATTGGCAGGGGGGTTATAAGAATATTTGGCTTCATTCAGTTTTCAACTTGATGAAAGTGCAACATCTGTCTGGTTTCAAAGTCTGTTTGCTGATCTTTCCATCATTTGTCACCAACAGAATTTCCAATCAACAAAATTTTTTTGTTTTACATTTTTGATATAGTCAATGACACCTATTCTGCTGGTGAACCATCTTCTTATGCAATGTCTTGAATTTTTGCATCAATTGCATTAACAGCAAACTTCGGGGAGCATCGTGTGAATCATGCCACCATTTGTCCTTCCATAACACATTTAAGACAGCACAGCCAATCAAAATGTAAACTGGGTCTGAATGTGAATAGAAGTGTGATCCATACTAATTTTTTATACAGTAATATAAAATAATTCCACAGAAGGTCTTCACTGGTCAACATCACTACTCTTCCCATTTTTAAATGTTTCAAAGGCTGCAATATTTTCTTGTGCAAAAATAACTTTTGGTTGTGTTTCTGTCATGCGATATTCAAGATAATTTTTGGTATCACCTGACATAAAAAATGTTATACAGTGAGGGATGCTGTGTACATCCTGTGTACATGCTCAAACAAAAACAGGAAAAGGGAACTTCAGAGACTTCAACTTCAGAAAAAGCAAACCTTTTGAATGAAACAAGATGATTATCTGCAAAGTAAGCAAAGAACATTAGATGTATTCTTGATATGAAATGTCCACCATGATTTTGCAAGAGGTGGGAAGCACAAAGGATAATGCCCCTGGCCACCGAAACTGCAGGTAGACACTTTGACTCTGCTCTATTTCCTCAAGGTTGGACAAAATAAGGAGAAAAGTCACAATTCTGCGACAAACGAATTTCCCCTATGGGGATCAGTAAAGTATTATCTTATCTTATCTTATCTTATCTTATCTTATCTTATCTTATCTTATCTTATCTTATCTTATCTTATCTTATCTTATCTTATCTTATCTTATCTTATCTTATCTTATCTTATCTTATCTTATCTTATCTTAAACACCAAACTCTGTGAGCTTGAACCCAGAATTTGGGTAAGGAAAAACTGCCCCTCCCAAGAAGTGCCCTGTCCCTCACGGTTTAAAAATGAAGATTCCTCTAGGAGAACTTCAGAGGAGACATTTTTTCCCAGGAGGGAAAGAAAAGGATTAGATGTAGCATACACAGACTAACATTTTATTGAACATCTAAACACACTTAAATGAATGGTGAGAGGATTATTTTTGTTTAGCTTATTTTTGCTGATTTGTAGGAAAATATATTTTATGACTAAAAATATTCATGTTGTGAGCCATGACTATTTGCATACTGAGGTTATTTCAACCAAACAAAAAAATCTTTTATCGAGTTGATGAATTCAAGAGTGATCCCATAATATTTTTTGCATTGATTACAGTAATATGCTTTTTTGACAGCTGGCATTCACAAAAAGTCACCATATATTTGGACCATAAGTCAAAGTAAAATAGAATAAAGTACAAGCTTTAGAGAAATGAAAAGGTAATTTCTTGGATGAGGACTGAGGTTGTGAGAGATGAATGAATGTCTGTGTCCAACCTTAATATTTGTCTTTTCTCTCCTTTATAATTGCAAATTGAATATCTTCACAAACCAGACAGTTGTTTGGACACAAAACCAGATCTGTGACAGTTGGTCAGTTGGATGGGTCATCATTTTCTAGGCCTTGTTTTCTTTTAATTTTGAGACATTTTTTTTTAATTTTTTTACAAACATCTGACAATTTCATTGTCATGTAATCCTAATCATACATTTGGTCCAAATCACCACAATTTACAGAATGGGAAACATTACCTAATCTGAAAAAAAGAAAAGAAATAAAAAAAATGATCACATTTTCTTCTGTAGTACATTAAGCAGAATATGCTTACTGGAGAACTCGGGTTTGGCAGTGGCGATGAAAAATTATCTTTTAAGATCTATTCTTAAGACCTAGAATGTATAGTCCTGAATACCTTCTTGTCTTATCCGCTTCCTCTCAGCTTGCACGACAGTTACATTCTGCTTACAAGAAGAACTGACAAGAACAGTGTGTTCGAAGTTGATAGTGCAGGCGGTTCCAACTTTTTGGGGAATTTGCACCAACATCCCATATATTAAGTTAAAATGTAGTAGGTTTTAATAAAAAAAAACTTCAATTTGGTTTGTCCTCAGACACAAATTATCATGTGAAATGTTTTAGATTTCATAACAGTGCTATGAAAAAACTTGAAGATTAAGTTGTGAAAAAATAAAAACAAAACTGAAAAGAGAAATATAAAAACTACACAGTTATACGGGACTGTAAAATATTATGGTTGTCATTGAAGGTATTGATTTCCAATACTCTTGTTACTTTTGTTGAATTGCTTAAAAAAATAATTGGAGTCTATCCCAAAATTGGTCCTAGAGGAATAAAATCAAGCTTTTGTGAATGATTTTAGCTTATCAGATTTAAAAGAATGAATAATTTACAAATATAAGTCACTTTTTAAGAAATGTTCCTCCATTATAATTCATTTAAAATTAAAAGTTTGTCCTCTTTCTCTGTTTTCTTTTTTTAATAGGATGAGAAACTCCTTATGCACGTTAAGCCTATATCAACTTTTGGGTTCTTGTCTGCAAGTGCGGATTAAATGTATTTATTTGTAATTGTATTCGATGCTAGAAGCTGGATGAAGTGGCTAAAGAGGTCAGTACTTCCTTTGAATGGGGAACCTGATGGCTAATATTTTCCTAAACAGCAAACCTGCAGAAGGTTGCATTGCATTGTGGATGTTTATCCAATTTAACCGTGAAATAACCATCGAAATAAATCTTTTAGTTACAGTTTGCCATAAAAGTGCCTTGGACGTTTATTTTTTGAACATTGAACTTTTCCCTTGAAGAATGGCTTGCAACCAAGAAAAAGGCAGCCTAGATAAAACAGATAAAACATACTTTCAGCAAGGTTTAAAGGTGCTTGTAGAAGGATTTTATTGCTTTTGGACAAGAAGCTTTCTGCTACTTGTTTCCTGATCTCAGTCTGGGAGCCAACTGATATCTGTTTCTTACATTTTCCAAAGAATTTGATTAATACCAATGTAATTTCTCTGAAAGAGAATACAGCATAAGGAGGGATTAATGTGTAGTGAGAAAGTGAGACAATCAACAAAGCCAAAGTATTTGCAGTTGTCTGAAATCATTTTCATTTCTTCTCTCTATTAGTTTTTTTTAAATTGGTCTCTTGACAGATCTACAAATGTGTAATCACACAAGACAGAGTTTTTTCTCAGCCTCCAAATTATTTTTTCTATGGTAAAAAATGTGCTTTATGCTAACAATGACAAAAAAATGTAGCATTGCAGGATTAAAATTATATTAAAAATCTTGTTGAATAAAGCCTATTACAGTGGGGCTGTTGCACATGAAAGGAGCTTTCACCTAATTATCCATAACTCATAATTTTGCAGACCCAACAGACCCAAATTTTGATTAAATAAAACAGGATTTATTGTCCATCTATTAACATGCAAGTAAGTAAATAGAAGTAAAACATGCACCACAGATTCATTTTTGCATTCATTTTCAGAATCAGGGCTATAAATATCCACAATATGAACAATTTGTGATGCTGTTTATCATGAAGATGTTAAAAAGTTGAAATGAAGTCTTGAAGCATTATTTATCAAAGTCAGTCATGAGCAGTGAGGAGAAAAATCTGAGGCTGCTGTGAAGTCAGTGCTATGAGGCTTAGATGGAACATTCCACATCAGCATTCTTGGCTTGGCTGAATCCGGGTGGAGCTTCAGTGATTGTTCTGTTGATGGCCTGCCCGCAGACATATCGGGCCTCAGGTACAGCTGAAGGCTGTTGTTCAGTTATTCAGTCCACAGTGGTCCTTGGGGGCTTTGGTACTGCGGCGATTCCCTTGTATTTTCTGAGCATCCATTAAAAGAGTTGCCAATGCCAGACAGTACAAACTACTGTACATGTAATGGCTTTACATTTGATTGATATAAAAAAAAAGCATTCTTGCAGCTGCACTGACTTGAAATTTGTTCCAGTTAGAGAAACAAATTGGAGGGAGAGCACAGAAACTTTGGAACAAAGATATAGGCTATGAGAAAACCCAACATAGAAATAACTCGAATGACCTTGACTTAACTATAAAAGTGAAAAGTAGAATACTCAAAAATGACAGCCTTTTTTCTGTTTATCTGTATTAATTAAACTCCCAATTATTATTCTGTTTAGGAATGGGTTTTGTCTCCAATGTCTCATATAGAAATGCAGGGTGATCATGAACTGAGTTTATTCATTATCTATCTCACTTATCCTGCGTTCATAGTCAGAGGGGTGCTTGAAGATCTCATTGGGTGAAAGGTGGGATTCACCCTGGACTCTGTTGCTGGTTGATCGCATATAAGACATACAACCAGTCACTCTCATTCACAGGATGGATTACTAAGGACCTCCAATGAATTTACAGCTTGTTTTTTCAGACTCACACAGATTTGGGGAGAACTGTGTGAACATAGAAAGGCCCCCTTTCAGAACCAGTCCAGGGACCTTCTCCCTGTAACGCAGAAGTGCTAACCACTGTGCCACCGGCACCCAGTTCAGTTTATCCAGGGAATTTAATAATTGTAAGACTTCTGATTAAGGCACTTCAATGAAATATTTCAGTAAATCTTATGAAGAGGTTTGATCTGATCCAGATTGAATTTGTTTTGTGGCGACATCACCTGCTGGGCTGTTAATGCAACAACATAGCCATTCGTGACTGTGTGTGCTAGTTTTAGGGCTAAATTTCATCATGTAGAACTCCTCCACAGCTGCACTCCGTATTGTCTTCTACTTTTGTCTATGTTCTGTCCGACTTGGTTTGGAACAGATTTGTGAAAAATGGATTTTAAATGTTGCTGTTTTTTCCGTACTCAGGCTGTCTAAAATGATTTATATACAATTTGAATATTTAAAAAAAAAGAATTTAAGTTGAGAGTCAAACAGGGGTATAAAAATATTTTTGAATTAGAGATGATGAGAGTCATCCCATTTATCAAACTACTTCATCTTCTTGCTTTAATGCTTTAATTTCAGGTTCTTCTTGGTTTCACTTTTGACAGTACTTTGGATATTCACTGGCTTCACATGCACAGTGGAGATCTTAAACTTCTCTAGTGATCTAATTCAAATAACACATGAAGGGGGAGGTGCATTGCGCATGGTACACATGGTATCTGCTGAGCTCCCATACAGGGGGTGATGTGCTGTGATTGAATTCACAGAAAAATGATCAGACACAGTAATAAAAGAATGAAAAATAAAGAAAATTGTATTTTAAACTTATAAAATTATTTATCAAGATAACCACAAGTGTGAGCAGTGTGGATTGTTTGGATATTTACCAGAACCTCTGAAACCTGACACAGCTTGAAGCTATCCTCAGCTTCTGAGATTTGTGACTCATAGACAAGCTTGCTGTCCTTAGGGACTAGCAGGGAGGTAACATTTCCTGACTACTTAGCAGTTGTTGCTACTTTTTGAACTGCAGATATTTCTATACGTCTTCAAATTCTTGTGTAGTTATGTTTACTGCGACAGCTTGCAGTGTAAGCTTTCCATGTGGTTATCTGCATAATCTTACATTTTCATTGGTATTAATCTCATTAAGTTGTCCCTCTTCATATCATCGCAATTTTTTTTCCCTCAGTTTTACTTAATTAAGTGGCAACACCAGTCTTCCAGCAGCAACAAATTCATTTCACATGATCTTGTCACACACTGACATTCCCTTTTACTGTTGAAAGCAGACATGATTACAGTGGTGGCATATTGACAAAGCTTCTGCAGAGCTGTAATCTTAACCATACAAATTGACACAATGTAAAACGCTTCAGGGTATGATTTGCTATAAAAGTGGTACTGATTGATTAACAGAGGTATGATACTCTTAAGACTCAAGGATGAAACATACAGTTCTTAAAAGGAAATAGGTACTCTAAACCCATTTTTCATGCTTTTGTAGATCCTTTCCCTTGTATTTAGCTGTAAACTGTGGTGCGCACTTGCCACAGCCGATCATTGCAGGAATCGTAAATAATGTCAATACAAGATTTCTTCAGTGAATGTGAAAACTACACCGAAAATCTAGTGTCTCAATTATATCACAGAAAGCTATGATAAATGTCAGTCAAATACAGTCTTGCCACATTCAACTTCATGAAAACAAAATAACAAATAAATCAATGTCAATTAAAGTCAATGATACAAAGGTGATTATGCATCATGTTGCTTGTTGTTACTCCTCATTCTGCTATAAACCACTCTGTTTTGGTATTATTATTAATGAAATAGTTAACATTATTTCAAAAAATATTGTTGACCTAAAGATCATTCCATCAAATGACAACTGCAAAATTGAATTTAAAAGCCATATCATATTATTATGCATCAACAAAGGGAAACCATTGACTGAAGAACCTTATGCTTCCCTACAACTGAACACAGCTCAAATAAATAAAGGGAACACTTAAACAACACAATGCAACTCTAAGTCAATCACATTTCTGTGAAATCAAACTGTCCACTTAGGAAACAACACTGATTGACAATCAATTTCACATGCTGTTGTGCAAATGGAATGGACAACAGGTAGAAATTACAGGCAATGAGCAAGACACCCCCAATAAAAGAGTGGTTTTGCAGGTTCTTCTCAGTTCCTATGCGTTCTGGCTGATGTTTTGGTCACTTTTGAATGCTGGTGGTGCGTTCACTCTAGTTAGTGCACTTCACCCAGGATGGCACATGAATGTGAGCTGTAGCAAGAAGGTTTGCTGTGTCTTTCAGTGTAGTGTCCAGAGCTTGGAGATGCTACCAGGAGACAGGCCAGTACATCAGCAGATGTGGAAGAGATTCTCAGACCCCTTGTGAGACCATGTGATGATGCAGTTGGCCTTGGGTTCCAGCTAATACAAGACAATCCTCGACCTCGTGTGGCTGGAGTGTGTCAGCTGTTCCACCAAGACGAAGGCATTGACGCGATGGACTGGCCTGCCCGTTCACCAGACCTGAATCCAATTGAGCCATCTGGGCCATCATGTCTCGCTCCATCCACCACCACGTTGCACTACAGACTGTCCAGGAGTTGGTGGATGCTTTAGTCCAAGTCTGGGAGGAGCTCCTTCAGAAGACCATCCCAGACCTCATCAGGTGCATGTCCAGGTGTTGCAGGGAGGTTATACAGGCACATGGAGGCCACACACACTACTGAGTCTCATTTTGACTTGTTTTAAGGACATTACATCAAAGTTTGATCAGCCTGTAGTGGGCTTTTCCTCTTTTGGGTTAATAAATTTGATTTCCATTGATAATTTTTGTGTGATTTTGTTGTCAGCACATTCAACTATGTAAAGAACAAAGTATTTAAGAATATTTCATTCAGATCAAGGATGTGTTATTGTAGTTTGTTTTTTTGAGCAGTGTATAACAATTCTATCTCCATCTTGGTCATCTCCCTACAGCATTTTGTAAGAAATGTAACATTTTTCCTCTGGCCTGTGAATACATGGCTTCAAGGGCACATATTGTCAGTCTTATTACCTGAAGCTAATAAAATCCAGTTTCAAGCCATGGATGGTCTTCTGTACACACAGTGCTTTTCTTCAGATGTGCATTACAAGGAAATTGCTTCAAAACCCATGTCTGTTCCTCTACTCTCAAATATAATTGCTGTGTGTGTGTGTGTGTGTGTGTGTGTGTGTGTGTGTGTGTGGCATGCATGAAGAGCTGTGGTGGGTTGGACACATGTGGTATGTTGGTGTGTTAAAGCTGAATGACACATTTTTATTTGCTTGCTAAATGACAAGGGGTTTGGGTCATGCTCCCCATCTCTTTGATGACAGGAATGTAGTTAACCTACAGCGAAAACACCGGACATGAGTGTGTTGCATGTCTTTGTGTGTTTAGGCACAATTCAAGAACTAATCATATTGCCAGAGGTACACTGCCAAGGTGCTGGCTTGCTGCGCTGTTTCTAGAACAACCAGGACATTGAAACACAGAGCGAGGTCAGCTGCTTCTACTTCTTCCCTGTGCTGAGAGTACATTTTATTGATTTGATTATGCTTGATTGCTGATATGATTTAATGACTCACTGTTGGTCCCCAGCTCATTTATGACTGTTGTCCATAATTTGGCTGTGCTCCACATTGACAATAAAACTCAAGCAGAATGGTTCTTTCCTCTGTTTTCTCTGGGTTGCCAGGTTTGTCATTATTCAACCATTACAATGAGGTTGTGGCCACTTTATTTTCATTGTTTGAGGATGTAGTGCTTTGTACTAATATACCATTGAGAGCTAAACTTCATAGCTTTGATTTTTTTTGTCTTCATCCCTTTGAGACATTAACAGCACCCTCTGAATTTTGAAAAAAACAACTTAATCTTCCATTTTAGGGGTAAAGCTTGCAGGTGGTGTTTGTCCTTGATGGGACGCAGGGTCTTCTAGATACAATATGTGCAGGTCCAAATATCTGGTACATATTTAATAACTGTAAACATTATTATTATTGTCATAGAGAATAAAATGCCAACTTCAGACAAGATATCTTGGGTTGTATTTAACAAGCAGTCACATGCAAAGGCTAACTGATTATTACCAAGGATTCTCGATTATAAGTGTTGTCAACTTTGTTGATTTGTGAGGATTAATAAAAAAGAAACACAAAAAACAAACATTTATGAAATGGAATTTTACATTTGTGATATTGTGTCTGTGTGACACGGTTGCTTGGCATCTGATGAACTTTATCTATTTCATAAAAGGTTGCAAGGACTGCAGCAAATTAGTTTGTAATTCCCACATTCAGTATGTCACCTTTAAAAGATATTAATTCTATCACAAAAATTGCACTTTCATTGTAAAACAGGATCCAGCGCTCTCACACGTACATCTAAGTAATTGGAAATAATTATTAAATGTAATTTGTACCTCCTTTTGTGATAAAGTCAAGACATATCTATGGATTGTGTTTAAATATCTGCATTGCTTTTGAACCTTCAATCCTGGACTGATCCAACTGACAGCAACAACACAAAGGGTCTAGAGAGTCTACAAAACAGAGGGGTGAAAGGATATTTTTCCCAAATATAAAACGCAAATGCGTCGACTAAGGAGACTGAAACTTGTTTTTGATCGACAGAGAGAGTCAAGCATTCATGCAGGAGAAATCTGTTTCTGAATATGGAAACTCTACGCTACTATCTGGATCTTTACATGTGTTTGTCAATGTATTTTTTTGCATGTATTTCTCCATTGAAAGGAAAAAGTCTATTGCAATGTGAATTTGAAGTTATGGGACACTGTGGTTTGTCTTTTATATTCTTTACTGTGTATGCTGACCTTGATATGAATCACTAATTTCCAGGGAGATCACATGGTGTTTATTGGCCATATTTCCCCCTCTGCTGGAAGGGACGGTGCAGGAAATCTGGCCCAGTAACTTAATATTTAGGTTTATAAACGAGTAGGACGGAGCCCTTTCTTCTCCTGAGTTCAGCTGGTACATTTCATTTGTGAGATGTTTAATGGTCAATGGTCTCCTCTTAAATAGCGCTTTCAACTTTTTGTCATTATCAGTGTAGTTCATCAATTCTATCAGTATAATTTTTAATTCTGTGTCATAAGTTTCAATTCTTACCCAATGAAATATTGGTGCAGTCTAACTAGTAAATTGTTTCTGGTGTTTTACGGTGTTGCTGGATTCACGCTTTCACACCCACACCCTAAGCACCACAGGAGGTGCAAACTAGCTAAGCATCAACACGATTCCCTGGGGATCGACACAACAACCTTCTGTTTACTGCCACTCAACCTCCTGTGGCGTGCTGCCACATCCCACTGTCTAGTGGAAACAAATGAATGGATGGATGGATGGATGGAAATATCTGGTATTTAGGTGCAATTTGCAGTTGACCCGGAAAGCTGGTGCTTCATACATCATACTTACAGTATCCTCAGTATCATATTTAATTTATCTATTTTAAGACAGAGGTAACTTTCTGAAGATGATTACTTTGAATTGGTTGATTTATGTTATGACACTCCCTGATGGTGAACTGCATTGGATAATGATTAAAATACTGTGATTGCAGTGACTGAAAATTGCTCTTTTTTGAGGGCTGATCCAGACCGTGAACTGTTAATGCATGAAACTAACTTGAACTTGAGTAGTGCTCCAGTATACCAGCATGAAGTGTCTTGCAGAGATAGTGAACTCAGTGAGTGTGGCCGCAAGCATCTGATGCAGCAGGTCTCTTTACGGGACAGTGAGTAAGTGTTACCGGATGACGATTACCACTTAAAGTTACTCAATGATTCTAAAAATATCTCATTACAAATGAACATGTTTAAGATTGTATTTTTCCTTGATTTCCTTCTAAAGGTTGAAATTGCCTTTGGATGAGGAGAATGTTGTTATGGGGACATTCAACTTTCATCTGACTTTTAACATATCTTTTTTTATCCTTTCTTTTTTTCTCTCCCGAATTTGTCCTCCATATAATACCTCCAATATGTAAATTGGAGGTATTGGATTTTGAGGAGCTCAGTTCACACTGCTGTAAATGTGGTCAGAACAGATGGAGTTACTCAAGCCAACATGGTAACCTCAAAACCAACAACTTCACTGCTATGTGAATTCTCTGGCAGGGGGGTGTTTACTGGGTCTCATACCCAGCTCTTTTCTTGGTAGTCCAATAAAAGGCTCCGAAACGAAGTTTGGATATCATAAATAAAGAACAGAATTTAGTTTCTAGCTGCCGGGATTTGTCAGGATTCCTAACCGTATTTGGCCGTGGTTTGATGTATTATCTCTAATTGCTCCATGTCTATGTATTTGTTGTCTTTTAGCCCTTGACCTGTCTATCGGCCCAGCTCAAGGGTCTGTTCTGTGCAGTGTTGGAGGTTGTGAGGTGGCTATACTATGCTTTGTAGATTTTTGCTGCAGTGCAGCAGGCAGCATTTTGCTGCTGCCGCTGTCCTGCTCTCTCTCTCTCTCTCTCTCTCTCTCTCTCTCTCTCTCTCTCTCTCTCTCTCTCTCTCTTTCAGTGTCACTCTCACTCCCTCTCTGTATAGATTCATTTTTGTGTCTATTTGTTTGAAGGAGTGGAACACTTTGAGACAGTTATTCTGTTAAAAAAAGAAGGAAAGGAAAAAAAGAAAACCAGCCCTGGAGCTTCCGCCTCATTCGTCACAAGAGGCAAACCCAGCAAGTTGTTGTCTACGTTCTTTTGATGGATACTATATGACTGTCAAAATTTCTAGTGATGACCTCTTTGGCTCCTGGTCTATTGCGTGTATCCGCCTCTTGCATGACATTAAGATGAAGTTACATTCCCAGAGATTGGAACGGGTAGACCTCAACTTCTATCCTTTAGTTTGAGGGCCTTGAAGATGATGGTAGTGATGATGATAATAATGGGATAGGCAGTGATGGTAACCTGTATCTGGTGGTTAATCTTCATGTCACTGGATAGCAAAACCATATTTTTTTCAGATGCACTGGAGGCTGTGTTGGGGACAGATACGGCATCTAACCGACTAGACATAGAAACAATTATGCTCCAACGCCGTCTGACTTAACCCAACCATCCCACTCACAGTGCTGCCACCTGCTGTTGCGTGCCATTGGAGCAGCTTATACGTCGCCGCCATCACAGTTTCAACAAACACCATTAAGCTGTGACATGACAACACTTGACATCGCTGGTAGGTTATCTCCCGGCAGCTGGGAGAGTGTCGGTGTTATCTATGGTTGGAAGGTTCTGCTGAGGAAACAGGGTGGTATTTTTGAAAGTGGGTGAGACAATTAGGTATTTGTGTGCTGATACCCATGTGAATGGGTTAAAAGATTGCCCCATGCTCCCTCAGACATCAGGGCCAGGGTAGTAAAGCTAGAGCAACGGTGTTGTGGAGTCTAATTATTGCACTGCTTAATGCAACTGTAAAAAACTCGGTAAACTCACAATAGGGTTTCCAGCTGGATATGGAGACGTCATCTTTTGCAAAGGTTGTGGAACTACGTGTACGTAAGGCTCTCAAGACTGAAGGATTATTTGGTGAGTCCGAGCAGCCTTAACACACTATTGGAATGAGATTCTTTGAAATACCACCAAATTACTAAATACTCAATTCTTTGGAAAATAAATAAATTCGAAAGATGTCCCTTCAACGATACACATTTTTTTCCAAGAATTTGAATTTAATAAAAGTTGTTTCGTTGCAGCTCTTTGATGATGCATAAGGAAGCACATGCAGATGATGTGAACTTAATAAGAGCAGTGGAAGAGTCTTATCAATGCAGTCTGCTTACACATCAATAAAACTAATCACTGCATTGCAGATGATCAAACCTGAAGGTCACACTTTGTTGTGTCAGTGTGTGTGTGTGTGTGTGTGTGTGTGTGTGTGTGTGTGTGTGTGTGTGTGTGTGTGTGTGTGTGTGTGTGTGTGTGTGAAAAAGAGAGAGAAAGAGAGCGAGAAAGAGATAGAGAGGCAGAAACAGAGAGAAGCTTGTTTGGAAGTGGTTGTCAATTATTTTGAAGCGGAAGCATGCAAAAGAAGAGGAGGTGATTCCATTATGTATGCAATGCTTTCGGACTGTTTGTGCTGCATGGAATGCAAACCTTTTTGGCTTTAAGTAAGAAATCCAAGAATGACGCATTACTGTGGATCCACAGTCACAATCTTTTCTCTTCTCTTCTCTTGACTGTCCTTGCATTTTTATACAAATGAAAGCTGGACAGATCTATATTTCACCTGTAGTTTGCTGTCAAGGCTCGCCACCTCACCTGATGTGTGATACGAATATTGCAAACAGCGACAATGACAGAAGTGTCATAGTCAATTATATGAATTTTATTAGCTATTTAAAGGCTGTATTTTGTGATTGGTTACTGTGAGGTGTCCCTAATATTGAGTTCCGCACATTTATAGTAATGGGATGTTAAAGGAGTGTAATAACTCCAAATGGAATCTGAGAGAGTGTGTGTGTGTGTGTTGTGGTTCATCTGAACAGAAAAACTCCAAGTTTTTGTTCTCCAATGCTATAGAAGCTAAAATTTCATTACAACGTTAGAGAGAAATCAGGGGAAGGGGGGAGACAGAGAACACAAAAATGAACAAATAGGGTCAAATCATAAATGCAATATCTGATTATGTTTATTTGTTCATAATCAAAGATCGAAAAGTAAATTCAATGAAACACTGATAAGTGTAATGACTCTATTCCCTTTGCTAGTAAAGCCATTCAGTGTGAATTTGGGAGTTGTGAGAAAGTGATGGGTAAGAGGAACAGAGAAGTCTGGTTGTTATTTTTAACATGGCCAGTCTAATTCTCTTGTCTGTATTAGAAAAGGGCTTATTTTTTCACAAGCTGGAAAAAAATCGCAAAACTTTATTGAAATTGTTAACACTGGAACTATTAATATTCAAATGCACATTTATTTTCTCTCAAACGGATGATGCGAAATCATCCAGACCCATCGTCTTCTTCTCATTCATGTTCTTACTGATGATCAAGTGGCCGAGGTCAAAATCTCTTAAGTAATGAAAAAGAACAAAAACAAATAACACATCACAGGATATCCATCTGTCTAACCTCCCATTCATCTCTATAATGAAACCCTCTTGCCGTTTCCAAGGAGATCAATAGGGAAGGAACCATTTTAGTGTGTGGGAGAGACTAGCCTATGAAATCCCTCTCTAGATGTTGGTTACTGATCTACAGTCTTCCATTTCCTCATGTGTAGGAGTTAATTCATGGACTAACAAAATCAGAGTTACTCGAGATGAAAAAAACGAACACTAAAAGACCACAATATTCAACAACTATGGTTATATCATCCTGCGACTCTTGCTCCTCATATGAGGACATTATTGTGCGAGTTCTCCAGACCTTATACTTCCCTCTATTTAACTTTGACTTCTCTTCCTACTGCAAATGGAGACCATTTGATGCTTTGCTAGTGCAAGGAGCGAAATCAAAGGAAAGCAACTTGTGACAAATCAATATGGAATCAATTTGCGGCATATCCTGACAAACAAGATGTGCAAAATAATTTTATAATACCTTGAATGGAAATTTCAAATGAAACTAAAATTAAGGTGCTATGCTGCTGCCAATTAAGAAGTACTCCTTAGAGGACAAGCCCTAACATGTAATCCTCTTTATCCCCTTGTGGACCACATATGACTCCTTGACTAGGGAGGGGTAGTCAGGTCAACAATAAACTCTGTCCACTGTAATGATTGCAGGACACCTTGTTCCATCGTCTCAATCTTCTTAATGTCTTGTCATATTCACAGCAGTAAAGCTGCACATGGACACACATTATGGTAGCCCCCCCTGCACCTCACTGAGAGTTTAGGGTTGCAGGTTCAGCTTCTTACTGCCACCTAAAAAATAGCACTGAGAATAGCTGATCACTTCACAAACTCCTGGACGATGGCTGAACAACTCATCCAGGTTAAAGGAGAGGAGGCAGTTACTTCAAATGACCAGGAAGGGCTGGCCTCTGCAGTAGGTAAACAAAACATTCCTGGTATCAATCTAGGCTTTCAGGGGAAAGTTTTAGCCTGGCCAAATCACAAGTTTGTTTACCTGTGGTCCAGCGGCAGATTAACAGTTCCACGAAAACAGGGGGGAACTGGAGAGTGCTGGTTCTGTAAGCAGGCGAATGGTCATTGGTCAGGTCTGGTTCTGGCAGAATAGTAATGGCTGGTCGCTAGGTTGTGGTACTGGCTTCTGGAGAACGGCGGCCTCCATTGAGGCTCCAGCAGCCTTCAAACAGCTGGCCACTGGGGTGCGATGGTCGGTCTTTGGAAAGCACCAGCATCCACAAGGTGCCGGCTGTAGGGTGAGCCTGGGGGAGGGACTTGGGGGCCATGCAAAGAGCGCTTGCTTCCAACTCGCAGCAGGACTTGAGGGGCCCGGTTGGGGATGGATAGCCAAATGGCAAGCGCTAGCATACACCAACAGGGCAGGGAGGAGCAAGGGATGCAGCGGAGGGAAGGCCCAAGTGGAAAGAGATATGGTGCGGGAGACAGAAAGTGTGTAAGTATCAAAAGGAGAGCGATGGCATGTGAAACCGAACAAGCTTCTCCAACTGAAGAAGCCTCTTGGAACAGCTTCTTCTTTAATTGAAGAAGCCTCTTGGATGAGGGGTGAAACGTCTCCAAGTGAAGAAAATCAAGTCCAGTGTCCATGACAGGAAGGCTTCGACAACAATATTTTGAGACCTTAGTTTGCAATTATTATTTTTTTTTTAATGTAATGACTAGTTTCTGGTTTATTCAGCTTCTGGTGATCCCATCTAGTGAGTAAACATTAATAATGTATAACAAAGAAGAGACTCACAAGGTTAAAAGGTAAAATATGTATGCTACTATTTGGCCAGGAAAAAAGATAAGGGGTAGGAGACAACCTTTTAGATGTAAATGAGTAAGACAGGAGAGATGCATAGTGACTTCCTCCGAGGATCACATGGCAGACCACCAGGGAGGACAATCTTTTTTGGATCAATGAAGAGGTAAATATTTGTATTATGTGATATTCACTTCTAACAGAGGCCATTGGCCCTGGTAAAAAATAAGGAAAAATGAAGAACTGAATTTATAAATCATGACACATTTTTGGGTATATTCTTCCAAATGTGTAACTTAAAACCACACACTGAGAGTCCTTTTAACATCACTGGAGTAAAATGGTGGTTAATACACTCTTAGGACCATTGACTTGATAATTGGCAAGGGTTATACATGGCCTGCACATGACAAACTTTGATCAAATGTCACATTCACCTTTGTAGTGATGGACTGATGCTGCTGAAATACAACACAGAAGTTTTTATTAATCAAAACGGATCATATTTTCATAGTAGTGTGCAGTGTTGCCACCTGGAAAAAGTAAAGTGGCATCAATATGCCCAATTAAAAGTTCCCCTTTTTTCCAGATATCAGACCAATTAATGATATGGTTGATAATTCATAACATGGATGGATTTTGCCATTTCTAGAGAAATGTGATATCTTCTATGTGTTTGCAAATAAGATTTTTTGCTCCATGCGCTGTATAGATTTGTTTTTTAGCAGAGCTGTCCAAAGTAGTTGCATTACATTGTGATTTGCATTTGGATTATACAAACAGGTATGAGTTCATTTGTAATTGTAAACTGGATTATTGTAATATTTTCCCAACCATTGTACTGTCAAGTTCTGGTTCTGAAGCTAGGGTAAACATGTGTGATACAAAGGGGGAAAAATTGTTGATGAAGTGTCAGCATCAGTGGAGATAATGTTTCTTTACTCTTTGTCTTTCCATTTCTATTCACAGATTGATCTGCTGCGCTGAAAACAGGAAAGGATGGGAATTATAAAGTTCAACTTAGTTATGTAGTCTGGTGATGCCAGGTCATTTCAATCCCATAACCCTCAAAATCATGAACTTAGTTTCAGAACTGTAAATTGTAATGATATCTGCTATAATTTAAGTAAACTTTATTATCTTGAGTGGAAGGCTTAAGAATGTGTTGTGTTGAGTCTCAGTGTAATTCAAGCACTTCCAAAAAACCTAGTGGTTGAACAAAGGCAAGCTCATCAGGAGAGATATACCGATTCTCCTTAGAAGCAGAGCACAGGCCCAACAAAATTCAGGGCAATCTGTCAACCCAGTTGTTGTTGGTGAAATCAGCCCAGAGTGCAGTGTTTGCAGTGTTTGTGGTGCGGTTGAAATGTTCACACAACCCATTGGCCTTTGGCTTGTATTCCCAAATGTAATGGAGTTGCACCCCAAGGCTTTCTGCTACCGCAGTCCACAGTCCCAAGGTGAACTGGTACACAGCCTCAGGCCTCCTTGTGGTCCTATCCACCTTGACAAGAATGTGGTTGAAACCCATGGAGTGGGGCAGAGAGCTAACCGGGTCCACAATGACTTGGTATAACCCCACTATCAGGGGCAGTTCCAGAGGGGCCCTTTTTGGTTGGTGCACTTTCGCGTGGTTGCATCTAACGCAGGGCGCCATCCAGCTTTTCACTTCTTTACTGGGACCAAGCTTAACACACTTGGCCCCTACCAGCATAACTGATGCCTTAATACATGGGGGTGAAAGGTGTCAAACGCACAGTGGCACTACTTTACCAGTGTTACTTGCTAGGGATCACCGGTCGAGACATCACAAAGGTGCGTGTCCCCAACGACCCAGAGAGGACGCTCTTGGGGTCAAAGGTCTGTTGGAGCAATCCTTAATGCTTGGAACTCCGTCTAAGAGCTGCCATAGCTGAATAGTCAACACCCAGTTACATAGAGTCAATCAGCCTTGCCAGCCCCATGCTGAATGTCTGCAGTGAACTCCCAGATAACCAAGGGGTGGTGCTGTAGCTGTGTCCACAATGGTTCTGTTGCTTTGCAGTGGACCAAGAAGTCAGTACCTGACAAAGCAGACTGGAAATTGGTTGGATTCACTGG
The DNA here is from genome assembly GCA_901007705.1 of Fistularia tabacaria. Lineage (NCBI taxonomy): Eukaryota > Metazoa > Chordata > Actinopteri > Syngnathiformes > Fistulariidae > Fistularia > Fistularia tabacaria. The sequence continues at coordinate 202,880 of CAAKHD010006516.1, forward strand.
ATTTACGGGATTCCCCCTATGCTCATGCTCAGTATGTCAACAGCACACAAACAGAAATTATACTTCTTGCAGCACAGAGTCCATCAAACATTGAAATGTCTGCAAAGCCCCATTCAGGCTAAAATTATATCCAAAGAAACAAAGAGCCCAAAAGGTATGATCACAGCCCTTTTGGGCACATCCAGTTGATATTCTTGCACCTGGTGGTAGCCCTGCACCAAATCCACCTTCGAGAAAGAAAAATTGGATATCTGTCCCAAATGGTTACATTGTTTAAGAAATCACCAAAGGAGTGCCAACTCCTTACAGCCTTTTGACAATGTTCAAGGGTTACACCCATGGGGTTTTGGGGCGATGTCGGATTACAAGCTGTCCCTGTTGGTGATCTCTGTCTCGATGCAGCAAAACTGGCAGCAGAAAATGCAAAAATCGGGGGGTAACTGTTTATATATGATGCTCTACCCAATGATTGGGAGCTGTGGCAGAAAAAATTGGAACTGTCAGGGCTGGAAACTCAGCAAGTAACCATTGGTACATATGATGAGAAGGGGAGCAAGGAAAAAAACAGCCTTAAACCTACATGTTGTGCACAAGTATGTTTCAAAGACACCTTGTATTTCAGGTGGCAATAAGCAATGTTCACAGACAACCCATGAGCAAAACAAAAAAAAATCATACTGATATAGATATGTAGTTACAGACATCTCACAGTTATAAATGTTGTGAAGAAAGTTCTAATTGTAATCCCAATAGCTGGTTCCAGTCTAGGGCAATGATTGTCAACCAAAGAATCTGCAGAATTTGCTGGTACAACACCTAAACCGGAAAATGTGTCTTCAACAGAGAGCAGCTCAGCAGTTGGTCAAAGCTGCTAGTGAGTACCAGCCCATGTGTTTCCCTTGTTGGAGAAAGTTCATTGCTGCATGCAACGTTGGGGTTTGGTGCAAAATAGCGTTTGTACAAACAGTTCGTCATCACTTCTTTGACGAACATTCACGGTAGCCAAAGCAGAGATCCTGTGCCAAGCCGGTTGAAACTGTGGCCCTAATGGGAAAAGTTTGTGAATTGCACAGGAGGTATGCCTACAATATCCCGTGTGCTTCTTCCACCAACCCCTGATACTATTTAGTTGGTAAAAACAGCCAGCATGTGAGGGTAGTGCGCATCAGAGGAAAAGGTGTGGGAAGAGAAACGGAGTGTCACCTGAGCCAACAAAGCAAACATGTAAGCTTGTGCCAAAATCATTGAGGGATAAAAGGCACTCTGCTCCTTTGGCATTGGACAGCTAGAGCAACCACAGCAACTGTGTTCTTAGGACGTTGTATTTGCCATTGGCCAATGGGTCCCTCAGCAATCCCTTCAAATGGTAGGTGGTAGACGACTCCAGCTCTTAAACCACACGGTAGTATTTTGTGTCATCCATCATGATTCCGCAGAGATTGAACTGTGCCTTGAAAACAAAGGGCTGGATCTTGCTGCCAAAATTCTGTCAGTTTGAAGGTAGCCAAAAGAATTGCAGGGGAAACTAAGGAAACCTGTGCGGCTGCTATGTCTCAGCGCCAGGTGACATCATCAAATGTCAGAGCCACCAATGTGGAAGTTGCAAGAATGACAAGAACCATTGTTAAGTCTCGGCTTACTTCAAATACTTCCATCCAAATAAAACAGAACATCGAACCATGAACTCTAAAATAGCACCTTGCCCCTGCCCCTTAATCAGTCCCGTTCAAATCAGGTGTGTGGCGACAGTCCTTTCCCAAAGTGCAACTGAAACTTTCTCCTCTCTGTAATAACTGCCTCTGATGTAGATTTTTTCGCTAATGCATGGTTGGCCCATTGACTACTGAAATGAATCTAGTGTTCTGGACACAATGATTGAATACTGGTTCTTAGATGCCTGATTTTACTGTTGAAGCCTCTCTTTTTGTGTCCAATTTACAGCTACATTATGAAGGCAAAGACCTTTCATTGCAGAACCAAAATTTTCACAGAGTTGACTGCCGCAGTCAGTATTTAAGTGGTACCTTGAAATGTTTTCGGACCTTCTAAAGTCAACAGCTTAATCTGTTGCAGTCTGGACTTTGGTGGGCTCGCTATCTCGCTCTTATCTGTTGGTAGTGCACTTTATTTCCTCCTCCTCCTCTGGGCCTATATCACTTTGCTCTGCAAGGACAATACTGGCTCCCGAAAACCTGGTCCAAAATGACCTGTCAGTAAAATCTGATCCTTTTAAACTGAGCAGGGCTAATGTTTTGGATGCCAAAGTTTGGGTGTTTGAGGCCAAATGTCCTCCCAATGCCCTCTGACATCATGGTGGCAAGAAACTCTCCGACTGTGTCCACAGTTACTCTAGATTCTGTTGACACATACATTCAGGGTAGTGACCAAAAAGAGCTCACATTTCTGTCCTCTCAAACCAAATCAGTAGTCTATTGAGCAGTGACAATATAGTTGAATGAGGGATTTGTGATAGCTGTGGATCAATAGGCAAGAGCAAAATATGTCAGATCTGAGACATTATAACAGAATGAGCATTGACAGGGAAACAGAGTCCAGCCACTATTGGATCTTCTCACTCAGAAGAAAAGGAAGGTCATCATGTTTTGTTCCAGACCTATAGACTTGAAAACTAAATACGTTCTATGCAGGATGCTTTCTTTTTCTCAATTAGGCTGCAAAATACTATTCTTTTTACAATCATTTAACTATTATCAATTGAATTTCATGTTGAGTCGCTGCACTAGTGTCATGGAGATTTTAAGGGCTAATTATATCTGTAGAAACTCAATCAAATATGCAATGTATTATAAGTGGAATGGGTGGAAAATGGAAAGTGAAAATTCCAACAGTATCTTTACATTTGCAATCAAATTTATTCAAGTCAACATTCTAACCTTTCCAATCTGAAATAATTGCCTTAGTGGCCTAAGTTTGTTGAAGAGTTCATTGCAAGGGTGGTCTTTCTCTTCCTTTTCTCAGATAACAAGAAAGCTCAAACCCTACAAACTAACAGGAGTTGAGCAGGGAGACGATCCACATGCTGAGCAGCAGACAAAGTTGGCCAGGATCTCTAGATAAAGACTTCACATCTGGGCTTCATGAGCAGAAAACTTGAGGTGAAGATAATTTAGGGGTGAGAATAGGAGAGCTGCTAGGTACACATCCAATAAAAAGTGGCATCACCTCCAACCAAAATTGGTCTGAATCTTCTTTGGTAAATCAATTGTTTTTTTCATGAAACTATGCCTATATTTACTGATTCAGTTACAATTTTCCTTATCTGGTTACCCATTTGGTTTTAGATGTTCACAGCAATGTTGATGTTGATGTTGAGGAAAGGTAACACTAAGTGACAAGGACGTTCGGCAATGTACCAAGGACTTTGTGTCACATACACCCTGAAAAGAGCCAAACCTTCAGAAAACAGCCTCTTCAGACCCTTTGTCTGACTTGATAGTATTAGAGCTGCCCGGACATATATAGATTGAGTAACAGACAACTGACCACTACTTTCTGGGAATTTAATGGAGGAGACAGGACACTTGAGGGTTAATGTAATTGCTGTAAAACTACAACACAAGCGGAAAAGCTTCGTACAGTGTGATTGCAGACATGCAAGCTTATACTTATTCAGTGAAGAGTTAATTTCTTAAATAGGTAAAACTCCCTTTTAGTATGTTAAAACAACAGGTTAAGATTTTTGGGAGAATCAATTAAAATTTGTCTTTTGTCTTCATATACTTTATTGGAATTTTCAAATATTTATATTCACATTATTTACCACATGATTGCAAATCAATTTCTTTTTTAATGCAACATAGAATAACAACAAATAAAGATGAATGATATATATTGCACCTTTGTGTGATTTCAAAATGCATCTATAAAAAGAATGCCCTTTGCAATGAATTTATTCCTTGCTGCCAAATCATGTTCTCAGTTAATTGAGGGATTACACATTAAAACTGGTCCATTGTTTGATTCACCACCTCGACTGGTTCATGTAACAATGGATGGTTCCCACGGATATATTAATGTGTGTGGTTTAAAAGTCTTTGGCTCACCTCCATATTATCTATTGATGAAAGCAGGATCGTTATCTTTTACATGGTTCAGTGTATCACACTTAAGACAGAGAGCCATTATGTTTATTCTTATTGCCCCATACTACATTATGATGTATTGTGCCAGACAACATGAATGGCGTTAGTATGGATGCGCTTCAAGTAACAATTGATCTGAGCCTTACTATATAAAAAAGGCCACAGTCTCCCCAAGAGGACAAAGGAGGAACATTTTTTGGGTTTGTAAACACAAGAAGCAGCAGTCCCTTTGTACTGACTGATTTTAAGCCGGAAACATTCTCGTGATAGTCACTATCATGTCACTATCAAAGGAACTTCCCTGCTGTGTTAGTAAGCCAGCAGGACAAACTCAAGACAAAATGCAACAAATCGAAATTCAGAGACATCTGATTAGAAAAGGAAAAAAAAACGACAAAAAAAGTAAAGGCAAGGATCTCTTTGTCTTATGATTTAGACCCTTATGAAACTGCCATTTGGATGAAATTACCAAGAAATGAGCGGGGCATTTTCTTAAAAATAAAGACACTAATTATGAGAAATTCAACAAACCTTGAATTGAACATTAGCATAAAATTCCATCATAAGAGTAGGCCCCTGAAAATCTGTAAGAATCTCTATTATGACAAGCTGCAATAACCCTAAACTGAGCAAGAAACGATCATAATGTTAAGAAGAAATCAGCTCAAAATCAGCTTGTAAGTTCCTTAAAATAGTTGTTTGATTTCATTCAAAATAAGAAGACATTTCCTGAATTTTGGCCAGAAAAATGGTTTCGGTTTTTGTTTGACCCATCAAATTACTGAGAGAAACACAGAGAAAATCAAAAAACAAATTATATTTCAAATGTCTGTCACAAATGTCCAGACAAGATGGCGATGGAGTATTAAACATTTGACGGAATGTGACCTGAGCCCCACATTCCTTAATGCAAGGCAAGTAAACATAGCGACAATCTTTAAAATAGCTGGTGAAGCATTGCAGTCACTGAAGTTCTCCCTCAGTATTGTAGTGAAACTTTGCTGTGTGACAAAAACTAATAAAATTGCCATGATTGAAATGAGTAAGTACTGAGGTGTTTTTGGAGACGCTCAATTCCTGTTCTTTAGAAGACAGTTAACCCTCTGTAAATCAACATAATTCTCCCCTTGCTAGCTCTGCTTTTTATCAGTGTGCTTCGGTTTTCTTTGATTTGCTGATTTTTGGAGACATGACAGTTCAGATTTCTGCCTGTCCCAAAATTTAGTGGAACTAAATTTGATTCTGCTTCAAATATCAAAGATAAATAAATAGATTAATTTATGAAAGTAACAAAAAAAGTATTTTTTGGAAATCAGGCCTGGCTAGTCAAATGAGAAACAGCCCCCGGGTTCTTTCCTTGTTCACAGAAGAGGGTTTAGTTTGGTCAGAACATAGTTCCACACAAAACTGCTATAAATACAGTCTGTGCTATGTCTAGAATTACCAGGCCAATTAATGAAAAATGTTGCTTTAAAGTTATTATAAGTAATTTATAGCAATCTTTAGTATCAAACAAAGATTCAACAATGATACTACTAAAATAATACTAAAATTATTGCAATGATACTAAAGTGCTGTTCTGCCATACCATTCAACCCCATTTTATCAGAGAGAAATAATGATCTGTATATATCTGATGTCTCTGAAATTCAGCATCTCCTAACAAAATGATAAAGGTTGAAGAATACTGACAGAGACAAATGTTTTTTTGTCATATTCTAGGATGGGCTGAAATAATATTCTAACATGTAAAAAACCCACAAAACAACTCATTAATGAGCAAGTACTCTGATTCCAAGGCAGTTGTATGTTTGGCAAGTTGTACAATGCTCCTGGATCATAAAAGTAAGAAGTTGAGCTTTCACTAATGTATTTGTAGTTTCTCACGGGTGGTTAGTAAAGTCAGTGTTTACAAACCCTCAGGGTGTAAGAATTCCCTCAAATGTATTGCAAAGTGAATCTTAGACGTTACGAGGCTCAGTATTACTTGCCAAGTTTGTCAACAAATCCGAAGACTTTGGCTTTTATTTTCTGTTGGTCTCCAGATAATCACATAATATATATAAGTACCTGGGGAAACATATTGTAGAAAAAGTCTCTGCAAGACAAACAATTTGAAAGTACTTTGATTTAAACAGAAGATATTTGGCTTGAAAGAAGTCACCTCTGCCATGTTGGTGTTGCATGAAATGTGTATTTATTTAGCATTATTAATTTGGAATTTTAAATCTAAATTAAGTTACATTAAGACTAAAGGACGTAAATGATCAATTGTGCAAAAACAAGTACATATGTATTGTAATAAATTAATGATTACAGTATATATATGCAATTTTTACATTATAGATGATGGAAAGTAGAGTTGCTGTTGGTAAAACAGGCTTTATGCATGACAATTGTCTCTGATGCTGCAAACCAAGCAATCAGATTGATGATCTCAGGAGAGAAACTCCCAATGTGTCTGGCTTATTTGTTGCTGTGAGATGTTCAGTAGAAGGAGGGATGGAAAAGGTTGTATCCAAGGTGCATTCAGTCTGCAGTGATGCCACTCCCTGTTTCCTCTCTCTGTACAGGATGGGGGACAGGATTGCACCAGTGATCTTTTCTGTAGTCCTGCTAATCCTGCAGTCTGTTCTCCTTCTTTTGGGTGACCGATCTGACCCGGTATTAAACAGTTATGGAGGTGAAGATAACCAACTGGATTATGTCAGTTGCCATTGCAGTTTGGACTCTCTGAGCTAATTCGGGAAGTAAATCTTCTGTCGGGCCTTGATGATGGTATCTGTGTTTGACACCCGTTTCCCTTGCTTGTAGTGCTTTGGGGCTCCTCCTGAGGCCACTTATAGGAAGCAAGTCGCTCAATTTCCCGGGCGTGAGAATAATTATCATCATCTCCAATGAGGCCACTGACTGTTGTTTCAACTGTGACCTTCAGGAATGTCATAGATGAGTTTCTAGAAGTGCGGTCATTTGTGTACAATGAGAAGAGTAGGGGCTAAAACACACCTCCTTGAGGTTGCACCAGTCCTGATTGTTATGGAAATGGCAAGGACTTTTCCAGCCTCTCATGTTGCTTTCTGTTTTTACATGATACACTGATGAGTGGAAGCTGTTTGGAATGGGGTATTCTGATGTGAGGTTTTTAAAATCTGTAAAACATCTCCTTCGGTATTTTCATTCACTGAGCTGTTGCTTTTCAGGCAATCTGCAAGTGATCAGGCAGGTGCCTCTGTTAGTTTTAAAGATTAGGAATTTATAACTGTAGACATCAGATTCATGGGTTGCAGTGTGTTAGGTTGGCCATGTAACTCTGTGATCAAGGGTTCCAGGGTAATTAGAATAGTGGCTTTAATATCCTCATTGCATCAGCTTAGGTGGAGGGGAAAGTGGAGCAATGATGACAGAAGGTGTTGTTTGGTGAGATTGCGAGTTGAAGGTATGAGAAACCGCATACTTGCAATAAAACAGGTACTGATCAGCCTTGCGATTTTCCCTGAAAAGGAATTTGTGCGTGTGCGTGTGTATGGCTCTGTATTCTCATAGGGGCCTTGGAGGATGGAGGGGGTCAGTGGCACAAGGAAGGGGGTCCTCCCTTCATTGTTGATGTTAGCCCGATACGAATGGCGCTGACCTGTGTGTTCAGTTTAACACCTCTCTGCCACCTAACTGTCTGTTTTCAGCTTGTTTCTTGCCTTGTATGACTCTGGTAGAAGTCTCTGCTTCAAGGCTTCCTTCGTGGATTGGTGATTATTTCCCAGTTTTTTAATCATATTTGAGGGAAAATTTTATTTGACACATATTTGTCCTCTAAAAAGTTAGACAATTAAAGTCTGCAGCTGTTGCCTTAAAACCACTCCAGTCAGTGCATTGAAAGACGGCCTGTGCATCCCGTTTGCCTCTGTAGTCAATGTCCTTTCAACTTTCAACCAAGGCTTTGATGAATTAATTTTTGGCTGTAAGTTAACTGTAAGATAAAGGTAGCCAAATGAAAAGCACAATGGGTTTTATTTTTCTAGCTCAGTGGAACAAAAGTGTAAATTAGCAAAAAATTCATTAACCACATTTGTGCAATGCACAAAATGACCACTGTAGTCATATTGGGAGGTGAAAATCTGTGCTCTGCTCCACATTAGAACCTCTCCTAGTTATGCTGTCACCCCATTACCTTTTCACTGACTGTAAACTCATTGTGAGTGAATTGCAACACTGCATAGATGGCAATATGTTGCATGGATAAATGCAATTATTGTCTCCTAAAATGACACTTCAGAAAATGAGCGTATTGGCTGAGCCATGATGCATGTTAGTGGAGATGAATGAATGGGTTTCCATTGATACTTAAAATGCATTGTCAGCTTGCACTGCAGTGTAATTTAATTGTGATTGAAGTTGCTGTTAGCAAGAGCAGAATCACATGACATCAACCACAATTGCAAATTGCCCCCTCCCATCCCTCCACCATCAGCTAGACTCTGTTCCATTAGCTCCTGTAACTGGGGTTCCTCATTGAGATTTTCTCTCATCCATCTTTTGGTGAAGCTGATTCATAACTCGAAAGAAATCCTCCTTAAGAAAACCAGTTAATTATAGATATGGTTTGGATCGATAACAGCAAGTAGGACTTCTTCCTCCCCTCGGGTACCAAATTATTTCCTTTTTGTAGTTACATGTTCACTTTATCACTCAAAACTGCAATGAGTTAGCACAACAAGGTAATGGATTGTTGATGCATTGGAAGACATATGCGTGCAAACCAAGAGGAATCGAATATGGCGCTCTTTAAGTTGTTTGCAGTTAAATATCTTCAGAATAGAGTCCTTGATTAAGGCTGAAAAGATCATTAACTATTTAGGAATTTGTAAAAAACAAAACTGTAAAATATTCATCATGGAATAGTCCTGGCTCAGAAAAGTGTTATTTATTGATGCAAAGCATGTGATGGAAACTGGGGACAATGTGTGTACAAACATGCTTACGAAAGAGGTGGTAGCTGTCTGTGCAGCCTTGTGTTAGGTTTTAGCTGCTATGGCTTGGCTTTTCATCACTTTCCTCATTCCTTATTTCTCTTACAGTAACCAGTCTTTAGCCCCAGTTTAAAAGCCAGTACTTATTTGAACATCAGTGATTCTGCAGGTGTCAAGAAGTGTTTGTTTGTTGTCAACCTGGGGAGATGTAGCTTCTGTACATGACGACTCCCTAGCAAGCCCAGACTTGGAAGATCCACTTGTTCTTCTAGGTCATTTTTTCGTTACAAATTGATTGGATTTCATTTCTGTTTGCACATGTGACTCACAGCTATATTCTTAACCTGTCATGGTTGTATTTTAATGTCATTCAACACATATACTGCATTGAGGTCAAGAAGTCTTCATGGCCTAATTTTTCTCTTTACACTTCACCAAATTTTACATAAGGAGCCGAAGTCCACAACGAGCACTTAAAAATATGAATTTCCTGGCCTTAGATATACACATCACGTATATTGCACATATTGTAATACAGCACTTACAGCTAGTTTGTAAGAGTGAGAGTGTATGCATATGGTGCATGTGCATGGGGTGTGTATGTGTGTGTTTGTGTGTTCATGTATATTTGTGAGTGGAGAGCCATGCTGGGCAGTTACAGCTGAATGAAGTACAGCAGCTGTTTCTTGCACTCTATCTTGTTAAATTTATAATAGTTTTAACCTTCCCTTTTTAGAACATAGAGCAGAAAGCACTTTCCCATCCTGTTGTGGGTATGGAGGCATGGTAGAAATCGAGAGGCGATGGGTCATATTGAACCAGGAGCCACGAGCATGACGTGCTACTTAGTGTAAGGAGGTTGGGTGAAAAAAACATCATATTACAAACATTGCATATCACATCATGGATCGTAAATACAGGTAATTTAACTATAATGGGCCAGCATGACAGCATGGTGGTTAGTGCTTCCGGGTCATAGCGACACGGTTCTTGGTTTGATTCCAACAAGGGGCTCCTCTTTGAGGAATTCTCCCCATGACTGCACGGGTTTCGTCCAGGTTCTTCCCTGTCCTCCCACAGCCCAAAAACATGCCGTAGGTTTAATTGAGAACCTACATTTCCCAGAAGTGTGAATGATGGAGAGGATGGTTGTTTGCCTGTATATGTAGCCCAATGGGAGAACCCCTCTTCTCGACAACTGCAATCGGCTCCAGTACAGGATAAGCACTCAGGTTATTGACAATGAATCAATGAATAAATTAATGAATAATGAACAATGAATGAATAAATGAATGATGCTTGCTGGACAAAACCTCAAACACCTCAGTGTAGTTGTTCTGTATGTGCTGATATTTGAAGTCATTCAATGAAAATAATGTTTCATAACAAGTATCAGATTTTCTTATTCAGTGTGTTGAAAAAAAAGTCCTCTAGACTGGACCTGCAGTGAGAAGATCTTGCTTTCCTGTTTCTCTTTTCGCCGGACAGAGTTATTAATGTATTTACAATGATCAATGAAGCAAATATTCATATATTCAATAGTCATTCTTTAATGGAGTTGTTGAGAGAACTGATGAGTCGTTTTGGTGATTACCATCTCAGCTCCGCTCAACAGGAGTGGCAAACGTCTTATTTATGCAATTTCATCTGTTGAAAATTCTGAATCGTAAAAATATGTAAAAATTCATCATTATTTCCTGTTCACGGTGGTAAAATGCGAATTATTACGAAACAATGTATTTTGTATGACAAATCAATGTTAAAACTGTTACATTAGTGATATAAGGCAATATTTTCAATATATGACTTTTGAGATACCTTTCAGACACAGCGTGAATAAAATCTTTTTTTCAAGGCTTTAGTGCCTATTATAAAACATATTGAAAGATAATTTATAACGCATCACAAAGAAAAAAGTTGTTGAGAAGATGTCGGTGCCACAAATGTGCTAGATGTGTAGGATGGGACCAGAAATCATTTTCGGCTTTCGGTGTTGCTGAAATTATTCCCAAAAAAACATTTCACCAGTTTATGTAGCCTGCTTGGTACAGCAAAACGTACAAAACATACTTTATTAGTATAAAATTATGTGCATCAGCAGACATCAGCCTCTTGTGCATGGAAAGTTGAATGAAAAAATATGTGTTTTCTTTGTGTGCGAGTGATTAGACACAGGGACAATTAATTATTACAGAACTTAATATGTACATCATGTGTAAATCCGTATACTGCTCCCGATATTTCAAGTGCATGTAAAGATCTAGAGATAGCCAGCAATAAATCTACTGTATAGCAAAAAGTATATATTTGCCGCACAGCTGCCTGAATGCCAAAGTAGGTGATGAGTTTTTCATAAGTGATTTTCAGAGACCTAATTAGGTTCTTTTATGACAGCTCAGCAATTATCAGTTTGTATAATCTAATCTTGTGTTACAGAAAATCCAAAGATGCAGCCCTGATTGCAGGGTGGTTTGCTCACTTGTGCCACAAATGTTGGTGCGAGTGGAATAGAGTGCGACATCAAGATAGTGCTTTCCATTACTTTCCACATAAATGGTACATATTGTATTGTGTGTTTTTGCACATCCGCCATAAACTTATGTAACCTGACTTTTGTGTGGTGATGCAAGGCCACTTGCCCATTCACTGCTCTTCTACATCAAGATGTACAGTAGTAGGTGAGAAAAGATTTTTATTTTTATTTTTCTGTGGGAATATTTCAGTATCAGTCTGACCATGGGCTTTGTCAAATATATAGTAGAGAATAGGTACAGACTTCAGATACAAGTGGCAGTCTTCCAAACTTTAACACTGTAGCTCTTATGGAATGGTTTCACAGCAAAGACAGTGTTGATTAAAGCTCACAGAATTTGTTTTAGTTGTAAAGTTGAGGATAAAGCCGAATGGAATTCCAGGCGTGTCTTTCAAGACCACTTCATGACCTCATCCATGTTTTGTACGTTTGAAATGGTCTGTGTTAAATTAACAACAGTTTTCCTGTTGCTGGTCTGACACAAAATCAGAGGAGAAAAAATCAAAAAGATAGACCTCCCCTGTTTATCGACAGGTTGTCATTTGCTCAATTTGGTTGTCACATTATCTCATGTTCTTTCAGTTATCATTTCCTGTGCATTTCCAATGCATTTGATGTACATCTCTATATAAGGAACATAATAATGATGATTGAACTACATGTCAGTGGGGCCAAGGACACCTTCAACGCAGGTGGCTTCCCTGGTGTTTTAGATTAATTCAAAATGATTACTTATTTTTTGACATAGCTATCTTCAATTCTGTATCTAATCTATTATCATTCTCTCTGTCTTTCCCATGTAGCCCCAATCACTTACTCCTTATTGACAAATGCAGCCTTTTCCGCAATCCTTTGAACATTTTCCCTGGTACGGTTCACTCTTGAAGCTGAGAAATTGGTTTCTTGTAATATTACAGGTTTTATGCTGAAAGGTTTTGCAGGCATTGCAAAAACCTTTTGCAGGCATTGCCATGAGTCAACAGATGCAAGACCAGAAAGTTCTGGGACTGAGGGTCGTGTGAAATGTGAAAATCACATGTGGTGCCAGGATAGTACCTCTGGAAATTCACAGGAAACTATGTGTGATGCAGCCTAACTAATTGTTTTGCTCTCTTTTCTAAAACAAACATGCACCCACACAAGTGCACACAGACAAATCCACTGCTCTCTTTTCCCCCTGTATCTCCCACTTCTTTGGTGCATATGGAAACTCTAAGAATAGCCCTGTCACCTGATGGGCCTGATAAAGGGTATTGATGCCAGCCCTGCACTGGCCTGAGCTGCCCTATATGGGGCTGCAGAGTGACTGCTCATGTCTGAGTGTATGTTTCCCGCCAGGAAACAGGGAATTGTTGACATTCGTACCTCTGTTCTGCTGGGGCTTAAGTCACTCAGGGGGACACTGTCACTGATTTGTGCAGCGAGGCGCACGGGGGATTGGGGATCCAGGAGCATACCCCCTCCTCCTGGGCTCCTCTTACTTTAACCCTCTTTTGTCTCACTGTCTGCCTCACGCTGCCTACATGTCTTTTTGCTGTCTCTGTTTAGTCATGCCTCGCTAAACAACAGTTTTCCGCTCCTCTTTCTTCTCTCTGAGTCACATGTCAATATCTTTGTGTACACTTAACCTTTCCACATTTTTCCTGTGCCTCTCACCTCCTGTTCGCTGATCACACACTGGACCCTCTATGATGACACATGCAGTGTATTCAGTGAAAGCCAGTGTGTACTCTTCTTGGTTGCTATTTTCCTGGAAAGACATAAAAAAGAGAGGATTGGAAAGAGCAAACACAGGGCTGAAATCTTTATGTTGATAATGTAGACCAACATTTTCTAAAGAGTTACCCTTAATCTTAAGCTCTGCTCGAAGGAGCAGATCTAGACCTGGGCTAATATGATAATCCATATGCCTGTGCTTTCTCACAGGAAGAAATGTGATTTTATTATCCTTGGCCATTTACTGAATGCAGAGCGAATGGAGATGCACTTACAAAGTAAAATATCCGCTGTGCATGGTGAGTCATGTAAAGGTAACATGCTCATGCTGATGCCCGATAAATCAACATCCATTGGCCAGAGAACCGGAATAGGTAAATATTTGTCCTTTTTACATTCCAGTCTAACCCCTGACTGATTGAAAGTTCACCAAGTATGATTACATTTTCATAAAAGTGTGTTTATCTGACCTTGAATGAAACGCAATGTGAAAAATGCTTTGTTTTGAATATTGTAATTTATGTTGATGAATTTATCTCAAAATATGACTCCAATGACTTGTGGAACATGACATGTTTATTTCAGGCCTGTTGAAGAACAGAACTATTACAAATTGGTAATGACTACGTTATGTGTAAATACCTAACATCTCTAGGCTACCAGCAGATGTTATTTGGTTCATATTGTCACTTATGTACCCTGACATTTTGGGTGTTTTGACACTTGAAACCAAATGCGCCCTCATCCAAAGCTAATCCAGCCAACGATGATGAGACTTCAATGATACAGTGCTTTTTCTTCTTCTTCATTGATGATATTTTACACAGTTGGCATCCATAGAGTCCCATTACCGCCACCTTCAGGATTAGTGTTCATTGCTGTTGGGCTTATCTTTCACATCCATTTGTCATGCAAATAACAAACACGGAACAAACAATGCCCCTCCCTCCCCCAACCTTATATCCCCTTAATGGTGTTTCCATTATCATATTTGTGTTCCTTCACTGTAATAAATTCTTAGGGGTGAAGCTACATTACAGTGACATCACAGACTGACGGCTTCCCTTAATGCCTGACTCACACAGATTAACACCATCCCGAACCCCATTGCTGTCCTGCTAGTGGCGTTTTTTTGGATTAAGTGTTAGTATTAGCCATGCAAGTCTATGTGACCTGTCATCATCAGTGTTTCACTACCCGCTTTCTATGCCCAGAGGAAACTCACCACAGCTGGAGATGGAAGAAACTGGCAGCCCAAGCTAATATGGGCCTGCTGTTGTCCAGATGTCGAGCTGAACTGTCTTTGACAGTGTGAACGTAAAACCAGAATATATTGTTTTTGTTACCTAAGCAATTGTGAAATGAGTGAAAATTGAAGCACTGTGATATTTTGGTGCAGACGGCAATGATTATTTTTTCTGCGTTGCATTTCTGTCCATCCTTTTGCGTCGATGCCCTGTTTTTGCCCTCTGTAAACACGGTGACAGTAAGCCCACAAAAAAAAAAAAAACAACTGCTCCTAAATTGAGAAAAAAAAAGAAAAACTGTAGTCGGATGCCCTCGTACTGCTGCAGTACCACAACGAAGCGCAGCAGCTGTCACTTATGTTTTAACCTAAGGTCGAAACTCGTCATGTGTGTTATTCCTCCAGAGTGCAAGTGGAGTGAGTGCTGCCTAATTATGACACTGAGCAGTTAGTTTGTGTCATTCTGTCTAATGATAAGTGACTGGGCACTAAGCACAGGCCTTGTTTTAGACACTGCATGCTTGAGTCAGCTATGCAGGGAAATGGGCAGGCAAACAATTTCCTGGCTAAATGCACAGTTAAAATGTAGAGAAAATTTTGAGCTGATCATCTTCTACATCTAGATGTTTGAGAGATAATGATATTGGGAAGAATTGCTGTGATGTAGTATCGTGTGTCAGTTTAAGAAACTTTTTCGTTAGAAGTGTGATAATTGGAACGACTGATTGCGTAATGATGTTTTCGAATAGACTTGGCACCACTTAGTACTAAATAGAACCCTAAATCTTTTGTTGTACCGGGGCATGTGCAATGCGGGTAGGGTTTCTGCAGGGATCTACAGATTTAAGAGTTTTATTTAAGCCCAATTTAAGATCATCTGTATACTATTTAAAACCTTTGGTTCCATATAAAAGATTTTACAAGAAATGTTTTGGAAAAGACCCAACAGCTGAAGTCACTTACAGGAATTAAAAGTAGAATGTTGGCTTGGATGGGAGTTTGGTGATTTTCACAGAATGAGTATATGGCACTGATAGTTTGTTTGTTGACTTTGACAACAGCGGTGTGTCCTCATATAAATTTAGGATTTACTTAAAGTTCTCATTTGCTTGCAAAAAAGCAGCCTCTTCAGAGACTTTTCAATAAGTATATTTTGCTTCAGCCAGACCTCAACTAATGTCTAGAATTAGCTATGTTGATGAGAGGAGGTGCCAGGTTAGCCTAGACGCCTACACGCTGCGCTGAGTGTTTAATTTATTTTGGCTTATTATTGGGGTTTGAACTCAATAGAATTTTTATTTTGATACTTTTATATTTATCATATCAGATTTAACTTGAAGGTTTTTAGTGGCTTGAGGTTTGGTTGATATGCTACTGTATGCTGGAACGTGTCAGAGTGTGGTGTATTCTATGGGATTTTAAAATACTGTATCTCTGAAAGCTTTACCATTCAACTACTGCCTTCAATATAATGGCAATTTATGCCTGTACACTTTTAAACCTTGATGGGAGAGTATTTACATCAATGTCATTTCCTGATGGGGCTAAGTTTTTAATTTTAATAAATTTGCCTAAATAATAACAAACAATTGTCCAATTGAATATCAGATACAGTTTATGCGGATAATAAATTACAATTACAAATGATGAAACCTGTTTATGTAATAAACCTATTAAAAACATTAATTAGAATCAAAAATACATTTTGAAATTGATAAACCAGAGAACATAAATTATTATTCAAAGTAGATATAATTGCCTCATTTTTTATGATTGAACAATTTTGGTACTTCTTAATTAGCATATTCATTTATATATATATATATATATATATATATATATATATATATATATATATATATATATATATATATATATATATATATATATATATATATATATATATGTATATATATATATAATACACAAACACACACACATATATATTCGTTTTTGTTTTTTTCCTTTTCATGCTTGTTCTATAATGACCACAAGTTACATGTTTTTTTCAGTGATTTTATTGCGGATCCAAAATGTCCAGTGCTCAGTTCCCGTGCGCCCACAATATTTAGCTCTTGTATAAAATATTGTTACTTTGTAAGAAAACATATTTTTGAATGAGATAGAGAAACTCAGGAGAGATTTCAATCTGCTGTTAAAGCTGATGCTGCTTCTCCCCATGAGAAAATAAAGCACTATATTTTTAAAAGCTGTCATTGGAGAACCGTTTTCTCTTTATTGTTAATTATTTATGGATTCTTTTATTTATCATTTTATCATTTAAAGTACTATTTTCTGATACATATGCCGTGTATCAATGGGTCTAAATCGTCACCTCTTGGTGATTTCAGGTATATACATAGATTTTAAGTTTGATTTTAGTTTATTTATAATTTTGAAATCTGTTATTTTCTATTTTAGCAGTTACATGATTTGAAAACATTGTTGGGGTAAAAATAACCTCTTGGCAGCTCGAGTGTTAAAGCCCCCTCACACTCGAAGGCTTGCACCTGTTTTCAGGGCCTCTTATATCACAGGTGATTCAGCCAAATGCAATGAATTGACATTCTTGACACGTCTCAGTCGGAAAAGAACAGGTGTGTAATAACACTAATGATGGCTCAATTCCATTTAGCTGCTTGAGTTTCCGTGCTGACTCACATCTCTGTTGTGGCTTAATTGGATACTTGAAAAGAAGTGAGCCATCATTTGACATTGTTATTAACACTCGCTCTGTGTCAGATTTTCTGCTCTGCGAATGGCTCTGATGCGTTATCCTGTTTTCTGACAAGCTAATTCCCTCACACACACATGTCTGCCATTTAATTGTTTTAACACTATATCAGAAATCTTTGCAAATACAGATGGTAAACAACAACATCAACACGCAGTAGTCTTTCCATATATGTCCTGACATACATTTTTAGTTTTCATTGTTTTTCATCACAAAAACTGACAACCTTCAATGCCGTAAGTCAAAAACTGTTGTAATTCACAGTTAACTGAACACACTTGCTGACAATTAATATTTTGTATTTGAATGTTTATTGCAGTTAAAATTTATGAAAAACAGTACCTGAATTTGGAGATGCTCAGGCTATGTCAGTGATGCTCACCATGTAACTGGTATCATATTCATCTAACAACTCATCCAAAAGAAATGCATTCACAAAAGCCCAGATGCTAACACGACGATGCAAAAGCCCAGCTAACAGGACCAAGCAAACTTGCAACCCAGCGGCATGACTTGAGACTCAAATCAAAAAACATCCTTCATTCATAGTTAATGAGGCCAACCATATCATTGATTGGTGCTTCATAAACAACAGAACAAAAATAAAAACAAACAGATACAGCAGATACAGATATTTGGCAGGTTCGAATACAATGACTAATATTCAGATGTCAGTTCTGTCCTATTATCATCGGAAGTGGACAATGCTTGGATATGTATGTTTTTTTAAGCACTTCCATTCATTCACCTTCTACGTGTATTTAAGAATTGTAATAGTTTGCAAAAGCCAAAATATCATTACATTTGCGACAGTAGTTTTGTTTGGAGCTGCCAGGAACACCTCCAACTGTGTTCTGACAGATTGGTTTGAAATTGTGCCGTCAATGTGTCTTAAATGCATCAGAGCCATCCTCATGTAACTGGATCACGTGGAGCACATGCTAATATCTGGCCCCTTTATCAAATTCATCAGAGTCGAGATCTCTTTGAGAGATCTCACCAGACCAAAACAAAACAACTGCAAATATATTAATGATAAGTATCACAAAAGGACCTCTAAAGCTGGCCAGGATACTCTTGGCTGTCAGCACTTTGTGTTAGAAAGAGCAAGAAGCTCATTCCTTCCTCAAGCAGGACAAAAATTCATCCTGTAAACATAAAATTGTTAAATACAGGACTGAAAAAAAAACAAAGCGTCTGCAGCCAAAGACACAAATCAAAAGTATTTAAAAGTTAATTACTATTGAAATAAATAATCAAAAATTCAAATACATTTCAATTTTTAAATGTCATCGAGTACAAATGTAACTTTGTGCTTCAGTCTCAATCTTCAAAAAGAAAAAAAGGAGGTTTCATTCATTGGTAGGGGCTTGACTGAAAAAGTGGTGGTAATTTAAGCAATTGAACAGTTATTGATCACTACTCACTATGGAGATACAACCCACTGGAAAGTCAACCTCCTAAAACACACTGAAAATACAGAGGGGAAACTTGGATTACCTGACGCACATCTAATCCCGCTCAGAGACAAAGGGTCCTGGTCTGAACTGGGATAAAGAGGTACCTTCTCAGAGAAGAAACATCAAGATGAATAAACAATTTTGGGGGTCATTTATGATAACAAAAAGTCCCAGTTTGCTAAAACAAACTTTTTCTATCTTATTGTATTACGTAATCTTCTGCTGCATGCCACTGTACCATACTGAGTCATTTCCAGTCAAATTCACTCCGTCACAACGACTGTGGTCCTATTTAATTAGCAATGGCGTCACTGCGTTAAACGCACTGTACCTCTGGTGATGCATCAGGATGAATATCATTTGTGTCAGTGGTGGAGATAAACATACCAATTAGAATCTACAGTTTTGATCACACTTTGCTTCTTGGGTAATTTTCTGATGAAATTACAAAAATAGTTTATGTTACGTTGGTTCTTGATGTTATATAATCTTAAATTAGCTTTATTTGTCAGTTATAAATCATCCAATGTCTATCAGGTGCCAATTTCCCACCTTGTGAGTCAGCTCTCATCATGTTCCAGTATGTTAGAAGCTGCCCAGGGGTTGCAGACATAAAAATCACATCCACTATTGTAAATACCTCATTTGCCCCCCTAAAACCTGCAGACACACTGCCATTCGACAGTAGATGATTCAGTGGTGGTCTATTACAGGTGTCTAGGTTCATGGAATTCAAGAGGGGTCTGTCTATCTTGCAAAGGCAAGGAATTAAGCATTTATCTGTTTTGCTGCCATAATGACCAACAGAGAACAGATGGTGTTGTCAGAAGATCTTGTTGCAGTGATATATTTTTAATGTCTTGTAAGTGCTGAGGCTGAGAGGAGCGAAGGATGTGTTCAAGCTGCCACTCAACTCAAAGGTAGGCTTTTGGATGAATTACGCCACCAGATTATTGGCAATCATCTGGACTGCAGGTAACTTCAGGACTTTTATAATCTAATTCAATCAGAGTTTTAGAATTGTCTTTGACTTACCGTTCACAGCTGATTTGATTAAGAAGACAGGAAATAGACGATCAGATAAAACAATGAAATGGCAATGGCTAAACATCAGATTTTACATTTTGCTGCACAAATTAAAGCCTCATTTGAGGTGTACTTCATATAAATGCTTGTTTTTCATTTGATATACCTTAAATCCACATAGCAAAGCTGGTAAGTCCTCCTCACTGGCCTGCAAACACGTTTGGTGGAGAAACAGACAGCGCAAGTTACGCAATGACACTTTCAGTCAGGCTGAAACTGAGAAAAAAAAGTGTTTAATCACAAAAATCCTTCGAAGGCTTAACCTCAAAGTTACTGTGTCCCTGTGACTTTCCTCTGCGTCTCCTTGTGGCTTCCACTTTCTGTCAGTATGGGGTGAAGGGGTCTCGCCCAGCACTGCAGACAGCTTTGGTTTTGGGAGAAAAACAGGGATCTTATTTTCCTCTCGTTTGTGTGTCTGTGGACTTGTGGATTTATGCATGTGTGTGTGCATGAGCTGACTGTAAGACAAATCAACGAAACAAACCAATAAACAGCAAACAAACAAGAGACATATAGCCTTATTTAAAGTGTTGACTCGAACAAAACGTCTTTGGGTTTGTCTGATTTGCTGTATTTGCTGAACAAATGCATTGGTGTACCATCCTTTTTGGATCCAGAAGACTTAATGTATCTCACTTTTTTATTTGGACCATATATTTATGTTTTAACATTTCAGTCGACACCTGCTCTGACAAACAAATACTAGTTTCTTTAAATGGATAATTCATACAAAGCTTCACAAGAAATAACTCTTAACTGAACTCAAATTGTCATTGATTGCAGATTGCTCATCTTTCCAATTATTGTGATGAAAATCCTCTGCATTGAACTCATGATTTTCAGGGGTGACGGAGTGCAGGATGTAGTACGATCGTCTTTGGAACCATCCTGGTTTGATTCCTCGCTCTTCCTAGTGTGTCGAAGTGTTGTTGAGCAAGACACTGAACCCCATAACTGCTGCGCTGGTAGACGGCATGCCAACTGCTCATGGTTCCTCCATAATGGGTTAAATGCAGAGAACGAATTTCCCCACGAGGGATTAATAAAGTATACATTATTACAAAGGTGGTTTCCAGGACATCTTGCTCTTTCAGTGTCTTTGTCAGAGACACAGATGGGCAGAACAATTTCTTTTTGATCATGCATTTCTCGGGCAGGCTGTTGAATCACACCATCTGGACACCTAGAAGGAATGTATGTGTGTTGAGTGGCAAATCAAATCCAAAATTATGCAATTCTGAATCAATGTCAATAGGTGTTTTTACCTCCTTAGGTTTGTGAGCTATAAAATTTGATTTTTAAAGTGTTAAATGAGCTTTGGATTATGATTGTATATTGTTAGCCTGAAATATTTGGAACTATACTAGTTAGTAGTTAGTTAGTTTGGAACTAACAATGATATGGTGGGTGAATATTCATTTCACAGCCATGCAAAGAAACTGACACATTTCTCATCAGTATTTTATGATGTAATATCAAGGGGAAAAAGAATAAACCAAAAAAAACTCTTTTCCTCTGAAATTGTAAAGTTCTAAAGTTCAGCAGTTCCCTTAAAACCTGAGCAATCTTACATTACAATTACAATTGAAGCAGTTAATATGGTAAAAGTGACCTTGTAATGTTGAGTTGAAATTGAGTGGTGCTATGTTACCAAACCAGATAAAGTTTAAACAAATGTAATCTTGATGTTGAGTTAACTTGTGTTTTGAGGTTTAACTTATGGGGTTTGAAAATCCATACTCCTTCATTCTAAACCATGTTTCACTTAAATTTAATTCACTATTTTGGGTGATTAATGTGACATCATTAAGAATCAGTCATTTCCCCAATGAAAATAATATTGGCATTTCGACCTAATGAACATAATGGTGGTTCCTTTATTCTAAAGACCACAGACATTTGTCTAGCCAAAATGCTGCTGTCAGTACTTTTGGAGAGAAATCTGAACTCTGAACTCTCCTGAAGAATGACGGGATCCTTCATTCTTCCACCAGTTGGGGTTCTTCTCTTTACTTGGATATTAGACAGACCTGAGACGCCCTTACAATCAAAATGTTAGAACTGACCGTTACCTGAATAACAATCATTTTTGAAACACATGCTGCCAGGTGCCTTTATCTATCTATCTATCTATCTATCTATCTATCTATCTATCTATCTATCTATCTATCTATCTATCTATCTATCTATCTATCTATCTATCTATCTATCTATCTATCTATCTATCTATCTATCTATCTATCTGTCTGTCTGTCTCTGTCTGTCTGTCTGTCTGTCTGTCTGTCTGTCTGTCTGTCTGTCTATCTATCTATCTATACTTACATACATACATACATACATACATACATATGTGTGTGTGCGTGTTTGTAATAAAAAGCAGTTTATTCTGCTTCTTTATCAGATCCTCAACACACTTTTAACAAGAGACTTCTATTGAACAGTTATGACAGTGTCTTTGCTGATTGTCTGGTGTCATTGATCATTCCAATACAGTTATCGCGTATTTAATCTCTTTTGAAAATGAACAAAGATTTCTTTATTTCACAAAATGTTGAAAGAACAAGTTGTTTTCAAACCAAGAGACTTGCATTTGTGTGCAGTTCTATTGTCTCCTCAGATCAGTTTTCCAAGTATCACATGTGTGCAAGGTGTGACTGTGATGGGATGAATGCTGCGAGTACTGAGGGATGCTAGCTATTCTCCTCATGTCTTAGTGTGTTTGTATGAGTGTATGTGTGGGTTTCTGTATGTGTGTGCATGAATGCATTTACAAATGTGGCAAAGTCACATAGCTGTACATCGTTAAGCATTTTAAGAAACACTTGACATATTCATGCCCATCTGTTGTTTGGACTCAACACAAGGCGGTGCTCCAAAGAGACGAGAGGAGGTGTCAGACTGCATTGAGTTTGTACTACACTAAAGGTCCAGACAAAGTCATTTTCATTTATTGGAGTTTCATATTTGCATATTGACATCAGCGAGTGGACAGAACTTTCAGAACTGTTCCTACTGCCCATTGCAGACAGTGGTTTAATGCGATAACTTCCAAAACCTCTTAGTGCATAAGTTTTCATGTTGCTACTATCTTTACAAAACAAAAGTACTACAATGGCAATATGCCCTCACTGTAATAGCTCAGTGAACCCGACCGGAATTGTTATTGTTATCAAATTGAATGATATTGTCATCTTAGTTGTATCAGCATCTTGTCATCCTCGCATCTGTCTGCGGTATGTGATACATCCTGTTCAGCCGTTGTGAAATTATTTGCCAAATGTTTTTTTTGTCATAGTCCGTGTCACATGATGTTCAATATCTTTTCATTGGTGAGTGGAGCGTTTAATATGATTTTTTCAACATCATGTCTATTACACCGATAAAGTTGAAATATGTGCCGTTTGACAGGGTAAAAGGGGAAGGGTCACCGATGTCACACTCGAGAAGGGTTGGAGGGCAGGGCACTCTGATTGATAAGCTGCCATATTTACGCTTCAAGTCATTTTGGCACATGGTGCGAAGGAGAAAGCAAGCCAGAAGCAAGGCTTTGCAGGCATAGATGGAGGGAAACAGCCATTCCAGAACACCTCTGAACTTTAGCCAAATACACCTCTGAGAACCACAGAAATACCTTTGGAGTTTGCATATCTTTAGATAAAGCTTGAATGCAAAGTCAATTTATGTTCTAATTCTGTCAGACAAAATAAATTGGTATTCGGAGAGAATTTAGAAACATGAAGAAATTAAAAAATGTTTGTACCTGAATCCTATTTATATAGCTATTGCGCCTTAAAAAATGCCAAATTTATCATGTATGGGAAGTTTTCGTTGAGTATTGGCCTCAGCTGTCGGCACTGCAGCACTGATGCTGAGCATAATACACAATTCTTCTTTCCAGCCAAAATAATTAGGGAATTCAGCCCATAGATTAATTTGTGTCTTTTTCCAAATCAGTTTTAGATACTTGTACACCCCTAGTATGCTTGGCCTGGCGTTAAGTTATCCACACACTTAATCCAGTATATAGACAGCCACATTTCACAGATTGGATTGTGCTGCATTGCCTTTATCACCTGGGGATCACAGATGTGTACAGTTTGGTCATTGTGTCAGTGTTGTAAGGCTAGGTGCTATTATTGTCTGCTGGGGTTAAAAATAACTGACCAGCATTTCTGTGGAATGAGGAGGCCAACTGGCAGCCTGGTAGCAGGGCAGCTGGATGAAGCTGAGCAGGTTGTCTTGGATATTATAGGCTAAAATATGGGTCAATATGGGCTCCTTTACAGCTCCTTGCTTTAAGTCTTCTATGCATAAGTGTTTTGTGTGTGTGAGTGTGTGTGTGTGAGTGTGTGTGTGTGCGTGTGTGTGTGTGTGTGTGTGTGTGTGTGTGTGCGTGCGCAAGTATGTATGCATGCGTGCTTGTGTTTTGCCGCACAAAATAACCTAAATGGTTTTTGAATCGCAAATGAATGCTCAGTGCCACACAGGCATTTGAAGGTGTGCCATACGCATTTTTTATAGTGGTGTTGAACACGGCTGTCCAAGCTGGTTGTTCGATCTATGACCTCCGGTTTATAATCCTTGAGGTTTTGTTGCACCCGTTGCACAATTTTACTTTGCAATACATGTCATGTGTAACAAATGTCAAGAGTGGCTTAAAAAACCTTCCTTTTCATTATTCATACATTTATGAGTTTGTGAGTTTTTGTCTGCGTCTTTCTCATGTTATATCACCATCAAATTAATTCTGTTCCCGAGTTAATTCATTTTGCGATTACACTGGTCTTTTTCTCATCACTAATCGCTGGCAGTCAGAAAGATGTAGAGAGGGAGAGTGTGTGTGAGATAGAGAGGTTACTTTGTTGAGTCGAGCCAGTCTCGATTACCATTTGACATCAGCATCTCCATGCTTCATTACACCACTCTTAGCCAATCTGAAGAGACTGTCGACCGCCCAGTTATCGTCACTGTCATCTTTATATAATCCACTGTCATCCCTGGAAAGCTGATATTTAATTTTAGAGCAACTTACATTGAATTGTCTACATTTAGAGGCATTAAAATCAAGTGTATTCACAGTGACTCAAGCATCTCAAGGAGTTTCACACAATGTTTAGTTTCTCCTGTTGCGTTTGCTGGAAGACAAACTCATCAACATACCACATCACAGCTATTTATCATTTATGAATGTAACATTTCGGCAGGAAGCTGAGTACACCGTCATTTTCACACAAAACTTGGCATTTATCAGTATTGATATAAGTGGAGGCACTGATCTAATCTCAGGTCAAGTTACAACTTGTGTCAGACAGGAAGGACCTGCAGTGCTGCAGTAAATCAGAAAATAAATCCTGAGTGGCACTCAGAAATGCGGTACGGTTTAAAGATTCACATCGTCCGTGTCTTATACATCCCCTCCAAGTGGTTTCAATGACTGAACTAGATTTCTTCATGTATTAATATAACCATTTGACCGCTAATAATGCTTTTAGATCTGGTGATTTTGTGGAAAATATTCCTGATCTTCTTCTTCTTTTCCTTTCAGCTTTTCCCTTTCAGGGGTCGCCACAGCGAATCAACCTTCTCCATCTAACTCTATTCTCTGTATCCTACTCTCTCACGCCAACTACCTTCTTTTTTTTTCCCTCACTACGTCCATAAACCTTCTCTTCGGTCTTCCTCTAGACCTCCTGCCTGGCATCTCCCATTCCAGCATCTGTCTACCAATATAGTCCCTATCCCTCCTCTGTACATGACCCAACCATCTCAGTCTGGCTTCTCTGACCTTCTCTCCAAAACATATAACATGTGCTGTCCCTCTGATGGACTCATTTCTGATCCTATCCATCCTCGTCACTCCCAAAGTGAACCTCAACATCTTCATCTCTGCAACCTCCAGCTCTGCCTCCTGTCTTTTGTTCAGTGCCACTGTCTCCAAACCATACAGCATCGCTGGTCACACTTCTGTTTTGTAAACCTTTCCTTTCATTCTAGATGATATTCTTCTATCACATAGAACCCCTGCAACTTTTCTCCACCCATTCCAACCTGCTTGAACCTGTTTCTTTATCTCTTTTCCACACTCTCCATTGCTCTGGACTGTTGACCCTAAGTACCTGAAATCCTCCAACTTCTTGATCTCCATTCCCTGTAGCCTCACCGTTTCAACCTGGGTTCCTCTCATTTACACACATATATTCTGTCTTGCTGCGACAAACCTTCATTCCTCTCCTTTCTCGAGCAAACCTCAACCTCTCAAGATTTTCCTCAACCTGTTCCCTGCTCTCACTACAGATCACAATATCATCTGCAAACATCATGGTCCATGGAGATTCCTGT